>VXAC01001016.1:1662762-1855467 GCA_013399225.1 Rhipidura dahli
GCGCCGCGGCCCGGCAGGCGCTCGGACGGGCAGCCCCGACGGCTGCGGGGGCCTACAGGAGGGCGGGGCCTGCGAAGGGGCGAGGCCGGGCGGGGCCGCTGTGCTTAGGGCGGGCAGAGGGGTTGGGGCCGCCCGCGGGGCAGGAGGGATTCCTCAGAGGCCGTGGCAGCCACACCCGCGAGTCTTCCGCCTTGAGGCGTGTAAGGGAACGTTCCTCTGTTTGAGGACGGGCGGCCCTCGACCGTACATACAGCAGGATCCAGGCGCCGCTGCCCTTCCCCGGAAACTACCAGTCACCCTCCCAGGGCCCACCCGCTTCCCGTCCTGGCGCACGGGCTAGAGAAGCCCTTCAGCTGGGCCGAGCCGCGGAGACTCGCCCCATAGCCGCGGGTGTGTGTGTAGATGGCGCTTGCCGGGAGCAGCCCCTGTTCCTTACAGCCCCCAGCAGCCCTTTCCCTTCTTTCAGGGAGCAGCGCCCGCGGAGCACGAAGCGGTGACGCAGTGCCCAGCATCGCTCCGCGGGGATGCTCGTCTTGGCTGTCCCACTGCCACTGAACACATCATACCTCACATGCTCTGCTGCTGCCACCCGAAAGCCCCAGACACACAGGAACAGCCCGCAGGACGGCTGTCCCATTGCTAGTCTGGCACTGTAACTCCCATCTAACAAGGTTTGGTGTCTCCTGCAGACAAGTTGCCACAGACTGTGGAATTGCCTAAGCTCCACTTTTACCTCATCCACAGACACCCCGCAGAAGAACACAGCGTCTCTCAGGCCAAGAGAAGCAATAACCCTTAGAAACCATTCCTAGACAGTGCTGTCTGACCATAAATCATACCCGGAGAACACAGTCTCACGACTGTTGTGCAGCAGCCACTGCACAGCTCTGCAGGAAGAATTGCAGAGTCACCAATGCAGGCCATGGCTAGGCCAAGGAACTGCACGGCAGCTGCTTCTAAAATTCACATTCTTCCCTCCTTGCTTGGATTATGACATGATTTCAAATTCCTCAAGAAAGTAAATTTCATTCACAAATAAAAATTATATTTGTGTAATATGAAAAATACATCATAGGATAACTCATTTTCCAGAACACATGGTACAACAGTAATTTTCCAGGATATTAAGAAGAGAGTAGATTATCAGCAAGGCCCACGTAATGCCAGTCAGCACCTGCTTGTTATATCAAAAGATAAGCAACAGATTTTTTTTTTTTGTGCAAGTCCAATGCTTTCATATCAAAAGACCCAAGAGATATTTCATTTTGATAGTGCCAAATTAGACAGTTTGGCATTCCACAGATTGATATGTCTTGATGAATCAAGAAGGAAAGCAACATAGTGAGAAAATAAATAGCAGTAGGAAAAGAAACCCAGTGTGTCTTATTGAGCATGGAAACATACTTTAGGAATAAACAGAGATCTGGTTAAATAAAAATAGATTGTGGTATAAGTTGCTCATTATCTAAAGACATGCATTTATTATTCAAAGCAGTATTATAAATCCATTCTGAGGAAGAGTTCAGTTCCTTATAGGTGACATTCTGCCCTTTTATTCCTTTAAAGATTAATATATCAATAATGGTTTGACTTTATTGTTAGCCATCCAGGAAAGCAATTACTGCTCCACCCTGAGAAAAAAAAGCAATGAATCACTTGCTTTGTGAGACAAGGCAGAGGCATAATCTGAGACAGACAACAGCACACAAACTCATCTGCATTACTCTTCCAGGCTTCCGTAGCAACAGCCTCTTCTTGCCAGCGTTTTTTACTCACTTTTCCCCCACCCCTCCCTTGTACAACCTCGCCTTATTTCTCTCAGCTTATCTTTCAAAGCTCAGAGCACCAAAAATGCACAGCTTCAGGCCTGCCATAGCAAGACTTCTGAATTACTCTGGACCTTTATTCTTAGTGATCTCCTCATACCATTCAGTGCACACATCTCCTATGTAGGTGCACTCCCTCTGAATGGGCTGATTTTCCATTGAAATTCAGCAGTTCTCAGGTTTTTGGGCTGGTTGCAGTTGAACTGTTACCATTTTGTATGAATACAGCCATATTTATGTATAACTGACATCAAAGTCACACGTTTTACTGGTACCACTTGGGAAAAAACAACCCACAGGTCACTAGAAATTTACTGTCATTTGAACACAAACTCTGCTTCTCTCTCCACAATTTATAATCACAATGACTGGAGTAGTGTATGTGAGCAACAAAAAGAGAGGAAGTGGCTACAGTACATACTAGTGTCCACCAAACAGTTTAGATCATTTACATTCACTTTTGACATAAGCCTGAAGTCATTGTCCCCTCCAGATGCAGATCTTCAAGTGAAGATTCAGTGCAGAAGCCTTACTAAAGGTCTAGCAATGAACAGCTAAGTGCTTTAGGACTCCTCATTCTGAAACAAGCTGACTTAGGGTATATAGCAGAGATTATGAAAGTGGAGAGGGTAGAAAACAGTTGAAGCTAACAGGAAACAAGTTCAAACAAAACCAAGGGGTTTTTTCTATGAAGGAGTGCAATCCAGTGGAATTACCTGACACAAGAAGCTAAATGTTTATGGGGGCTCCACGTGAAACTAGACAGGCTTGTGGAAGAGAAATCCAGCAAGGATTACTAATTACTAATCCATTCAACAATTACATATAGCTGTGTAGCTGTTTGGAGTCAAAAGGCTGTTTGGAGTCAGAAAATCCCTGCATGGGAAATGGAGGTATCATTTTCGTTTATCCTGTTCTTATCACTGATTCTTTTAGGTATTTGCTGCCTAAATCATTGCTCAATTCATCATCCCAGAGGCAGGGATATTAGATTGTCTATACCTTTTGTTTGATACCTTACTACTGCCCTTATGCAAACTAGGCCTCTGAAAAGCCCTAAGAGGGCAATAAACAGAGGCCCATACTGCTAGGCTCTCCTAGACTAAAAAATTTCATGCCTTTCCATTTTTTTTCCTAAACAGTTTTAAATAACCTTCTTTCAGTTTAGCTTAAACTACTAGGAGGAAGTTTAACTTAAACCAGATTCTAAGACACAGTTAAAACAGATCCACACAGTTATTTAAATAATCTGATAGAGATAATACCTTTGCTCAGAGGAACACCAGCTAATATTAACCAGTGATTTTAGAGCTGAGAAAGTAAACAGAAAACAAATTTCAGAAAGTCAGCCAGGGAACCAACTTGTTTGGAGTCCTTACTAAGAGCACCTTACAACTATATAGCTAATGCAAGGTGATTGCCCATGGCTCTACAGGCAAAGCAAACTGAAAATCCAGTCCTTCTTTTTATGGCCTGTGGAGACACTGGACACTCTTCTAGTACATGTTCAACACTGAAGTACCTTATTCCCAAAGAAAAAATAAGAGGGATGTGGAAAAGGTTCTGTTGAAGAGCAAGAAGAAACTGAAATAAAACCCAATCCTATGCAGAGGAGCCTGTACTTATTTGTTCTTCTGAATTTTAATTTGATTGATAATAATTTTTTCTTTAATTTTTCTTTTTCTTGCAGTTTTCATTGCTTTAGGATTTTTTCTGTTGTTGTTAGGTGGGGCTTTTTTTGTTTGTGTTTTTCTTTAATCTTCAAGGAATAAGACTTCTTAATCTTCCTGATGAATTTACAAACCATCAGGTGTCCTGACACCCTGAAATAAGCTCATTAATAGGTTTCATTTTTTGCAGGGGATAAATCCAAGAAAGGGAGGGGCAATCATACAATCAAATGCAGACCTGTAAGCAAAACACAACAATTAATGCAAAACTCACTGAGAAGCTCAAAGAGATATGCCCAGTGTTCCAAATCACTTATGCAGAACAATAGGTTTGAGTGATTGGTGCAGTAGTTCTCACCTGAAATGAATATGAGACCAGCTACTCATTTGTACAGTGTTGTTGACATTTCTGCCCGTGGTGCAGGCTGTAGCAGTTACTGTGTCAAATGGATGCATGAGACTTCGTTTTAGAGGTTACAAATTTTTCAGTTATCTCAAGTTTTTTTGTAAGAAGTTTAATGAGGACTACATGTCTCAGAAAACCCGGGACACTTTACACCAGAGGAATTACGCTGCAGAGCAAAAGGCCTCCAAGATTTTACTTGCCTTGCTGAAAAGAATTTGGTTGCCTCCACGACACTGCTTCTCTCATTTTAACGCTTAACCCAGTGATGGACATAGGCGCACAAGATGTTGAGAAATGTTTTTATGGCCTTGTCTCTCACTGAAGCCACTCCAGGGTTAAGCCTAAATGCTGTGTATAACATCCTGATGGGAACAAAGCAAAGCTCAGCCATGGAGGAAGAACATGCAGAGGACTGTGCCCAAGAGATTTGTACTGTGTTCAGAAGGGGGCTTGGAGAGGGGGAACAGAAAATGGCTTGCCCTCAGGCAAATTCCTCCCTGAGAAAAAAAATGTGCTATCCTGGCTTCACGACCTTTAACATTATTTACAGGGTGTCCTTATTGTGCTCAGAGTATTCTGATGGTGGTCTTTACTGTAAACTGCTCTGATGCACCTCTCTAAACCTGAGAGCATCTCTACAGTAACAGCACACATTGTTGGCCATTTGCTTTTGAGGGACTAAGTTTCCTTCTTAAACAAATAAACAATACTAAAATCCTCAAAATATTTGGTGTCTTACCGATCTGCACGTCAGTTTCTCTGTGAAAGCAGGTCTTTCTTGAGGTTACCTCTCTTTTTAGGGTGCCTGTGTGTAGCAGGCTTTACAAGCATAGCAAGTGATGGCAGGCCATTTGCAATAGCGAGGCTGGAGGGGTTTCAGGCTTTTGGAACCTGAGTTCCTGCCCCAAATAGCTCAGACTTGGAGGACTCTTCAGTCGGGCCAGGCTCTGGAGGCCGAAGGGCACCGTCCCCTCTGGGTGGGAGGGAAGATTGATGGGTCTTTAAACAAGGGGAAAGCAGCCGACTCTTGGCAGCAGATGTGCTGTGTAAGGATGGTGATGCTGAGCTGGCCAGCGGGTCCCGCATCCTGCGGCGGCTGTCGCGTTTGGCTTCTGGGTGCGGTGCCAGTGATCCCCGAGCGAGTGGGACCAGCCGTCGCACCCCCTCCAGGAGTGAGGGGTGGCCCAAGTTTTATCCTACAGGCGCACGGGAATGAAGGGTGAAGTGCCGGCCGGACACGGGCCTCCGTCCTGCGGCCCCGGCAGGGCCGGCACTTGGCGGAGCCATTATCCCCGTCATTGCCGGGGCGCTGCCTTTCGGGAGCGCCGGCAGCGGAGGGCAGGCTTTCCCGGCCGGCACAGCACCGCAGAGGAACTGTGGCTGCTGAGAGACAGCCCAGGCTTTGGAAAAGGACACAGCGACACAGAGGGAGTTCAGGCTCTTGGCACCGTCTTCTGAAAGCAGACTGGCGTGCTGGAGTGCGCTGAGTGCTCCTGCACGCTCGGCAGCACATCCCGCGGGGAAACGGACAGCACAGCTGGGGCTCACCTAAAACCCATTGGTCTGAGATGAGCTGGAGTTTAACCGCAGCAATCTGACACAGCTGTTTACCTGGGAGGAGAGGCTTATCTTGATAGGACAAGCCCCTTAAAAACCTACAAGAAGTGATTTATCTACAGCTCTATTTTGACAGCTATCATGCTAACAAATATAAAAGTTTTCTGCCTGCATGATTTCCTTGAAAAACTGTGTAGTCCACACCCTTCCACAGCAGTTGGAAAGTAAACAACCTTTGCCAACCTATGTGACTCATCCAGTCCTTTAAGGGTTTCATTTTCATTTGAGTATAAGATAATAGAACATACACCCTCACACAAGACAAGGGACCTCTAGCAGATTTTTCCACTTTCACAGAAATTTGACTGCATATACATACAATCTACTTAGTTGCCAGGTGCTCAGTGCAGGACTCAGCGCAGCAGAGCTGATAATCGTGGTTCTTACAATTAGATCTTCCTAATCACCACTAGTAAAATGTCTTATTTTACTAATACCTTATTTCATTGAATCGTTTTTATTTACTCACATTGGAGGTTCTAGTCCAGAAATTTGTGTTCAGAAGTTTTGATTAAAATGTTCAGTGCTGTATAAGGGAAAAATACTGTTGGTCCAATTGAAATAGTTCTTCAAATTATTTGAGACGGCTCTGTGCAATTCATGTTGAGGTGGGTAGTTCAGACATCACATGAAAGAATTGCCCTTTTGCTATCTAGTAAAACTCACCCACTCAACCTATAAACTTCAGAAGGATGTCCCATGGCACAGTTTGGCAGCTGATTTCTGTTAAGGGTGTACATGGAGGTGTACATGGAGGCGCACCTAATCTCTGCACTTAATGTAATTGGTCTAAGCCATCTCCCAGGAGCACCTGTGCACACTGCATCCTACAGCTGCAACAGTGGAATGAGATTTCTACTGTTTAACCCTGTAGGGTAAGTTTGGCCAAGGCTGTGAGCAGAACTGGAAAGTCCCTACAGGTATAACCATTCAAGAGCATAAGAACCCTAAATGGCTCCTGTGCTCAGGAGTGAAGAACAGAAAAGGGTGTAAAAACCAAAGGCAGACAGACAGAAGCACGAGTAGGTACTAATGCCAGGAGATAATGAACTGTGACAGGAACGAGGGCAAAGGTGTCTGCTGACAAGAATGAAGAAATCAAGGCTTTACTACAGGTTTACCTGCAGCAACTAATTTCACTTCTCTTAAAGACTCTTCGTCCTTCTGCACCAAAGGACTAATGACATTGACCTCTTTTGCACAGCCCAACACAAAGTGAACATTGAAAAAAATTGTCCTGCTTTCCAACCCTTACATAACTACAACTTTTTTTTTATGTCACATTGAAAAAGTTGCATACCCAGGTGTAAAACTAACAGAGCGTGTAACAGAAAGACAGACAAGATATTGCTTAAAAATCTACGCAGACTAAAATCCTCCACATTCAAAGGTAACAAGACAAGTACAATAAATGTGACATATCACAGTCTAAAGAGGCCATACTATTTGTTACAACCAAACCACCAGGAGAAATCATGTTCCATTTTAAAATAAAACTAAATAACTCCCTAGCTGTCCCCTTTCTGTTTGGAAGGAAGATGTGTCTAGGCATACCTGTTTCATACCCTGAGAACACATTCATCACTGTTTTAGACTTCAGGCATTTAAAAAATTTCTCCTACATTATGGTTTGGAGAGACATTTGTCTGACATTACTGCCTACTAAGTAGAAGTAGTTATTGCTAAAAATTGCTGGCTTTCAGATACAATATGCTGCAGAGACTTGAAAAGACTTGAAAAGCCTTTCCCCCTGAAAGGGGAAAATGGATGGAGTGTGGGTGCAGATGGGTCACAGCTGCAGGTTGTGGAAAATTTCAGTGTCACTCACTTCATCAGTGTCACTTACAACCAGAACCAAAGACAGATCTTTAGGACAAAGCTCTGCAAGTAGTGATCCACAAAACACATATTTCTAAAAAATGTCACTCAGGGCTGCAAGCCAAACAGACCTCTGTCTCTCAGGGGGCAGTCACAGCAGGACATGGGCCAATGATTCGATTAACCCAGAAACAGATTAGGGAAGTAATAAAAATTAAGAGGCTAACCAGGATATATATAGAGAAACAGCATGTGAATCATTGATCATAAAGAGTGATCACAAGGAAGGAGTCCTTTCAGAAACAGAAGTGAGTCTTTGCTCCATTCTTGTCATGTAGAGATAAAGTTTTCTGGTAGGATGTTTTCAGACCCAGCGTAAAAGTTCCCAGGCAACTCACGTGAGTCAGACAGAAAATAAAACCTTCAGAAATAGAATATAACAAAGAACTAGAATTCAATTAAATAAATTACATTTAAACTTCACATTTCCAACTCCATTTTAATTAAAACTTAGGTGCACACTGCACATTTAAGTTTATGAATGTAGTAGAAATATGTCTTTTGAAACAAGTTGAATATTTTTTTCCTGAAATAGCTTCCCACATTTTAGAATATTATTGAATATATTATAAACCGTACTGTTTTGTATGGTTGTCTACAAATGTGTTATCCAGGTGAACGTCAGCAGCTCAGTAATGCTTCCTAAATGACTCTGAGATTGGAGTATTACAGTCATCCAGCATGTTCAAGGTTCTCCTTGTGTGAATCCTTGCACTTTTGTCTGACAGGGCCCATGAAATTGAGAAACAGAAATGCTTTTGATGCTTCAGTTAATGGATATTTAACTTTGTGCATTTCAGGAGTTAAGAAACTCAGAAACTTTCCTTTCTATTGTGTATTTGCACTAAATCTGACTTCTCAGGTCTTCGGTCCCATGTGCCAAACTACTTTAAGTTATCTCACCTTAGGTATCCCTGTGAAAAGGATAAAAAAAACCAACTTACTTCAACACTTCCATTCTTCTTGCAGACAGGCTTGGCGATTCAACCAAGCCACAGTAATTATAGTTCTGATTCAGGCTTCAACTGCTGTGCTTGCTTTATCATTACAGCTTCTCCCTATTTCTCCTGGTAAGGGACAAAATTTAAAGCTCTTTATGACTGTAATAGAAAGCCACTAATTAGAATAACCTAGATATATTTATTCTTTCAGAGAACAACAACAAAAAATATGCTCTACCAAGGTTGCAAGCAACAGCAGAGATTCAGCTATGCAGGGAGTCCCATGGTTGGTGTTAGCAATCCTGCAATTTCAGTATAATTAAATCAGCAGCTACCCAAAAGTCATCCTTCAATGTGCTAGATTCATCCACCAAGATAAGATATTCATAGGAGAAGGCTGTAATGAGATCAGAAGATAATAATACAAGATTTATTATACAGAATGCTAAAATAGAAGCTAGAGAGTGACAAAGATAAAGCTTGCAAGATGCTTTACATGGAGATCTCTGGTCTGTTTAGACACAGGAAACAGCTCCATTAAGCAGCAGCCTAACATGCCTCAGCTTGATGGCATCATCATCCAGGGTTCTGCCATCACTGAAAATTCACCCAGCAGCAGTAAACGGAAACATCTGCACTTTGCAAGTGTGATCAAAGTGGTGTTTTTTCAAACACTTAAGCCAGGAAGGGCCAAATAATCTATTCTTTGAAAATCAAACCTTGTGATATCCAAGATTGTTGACAGTGTCTCAGGTTATGAAAAAAAGTAAGAAAAAACCAAAACAAAAAAACCCCAAAATAAAGATGACTTTTGCATTAATCAAATGCAGTTCCATGCTCTGTATCTACCAGCCCAGTCCAGGAAGACTGATTCAGAGATACAGTGAACTTCGGAACTTTGTGCCATTACATGGCTGGTAACACTTGTTCAGTAATATAGAATTTGATTAGCTGCACTTAAGTGCCAAATGTAACATGAGTCATATTGTGTAGGACTTCACTCCATCCTGGGGTATCTCAGCTGAGCTGTGGTCATTCCCAGGAGGGGAACATTCTGTTCCAGGCTTCCATGCCTCCAGCACCATTTTCAATATCCTTGGCAGCTTTCTGCTGACACAAGTTGCAGAGAAAGCAGCACAAAGTGTTGCTGGGAATGCTTTCTGATACATCTGCCTCGCTGGCCTTTCCCTGCAGTATCAGTCCACAGCCTTGTCCTCTCCATGCTTCTACAGCTGCCAGCAGCTCACAGCTCATCAGGCCTCTGTGAGCTGGCTTAGACTGCACGATGCATGGGACCAAGAACAACTGCATGCACATTGTGTTTCTCTCTTGTTTTTTGGGGGGTTGGCTTTTTTTCTGGGGGCAGAGGAGGTTGGGTTTTGGGTTTTTTGTTTGTGGGGTTTTTTTTAGTTTTACTCAGCTATCCATTGCAGGCACAAATAGACTTTATTAGTTCATTTTCTTTTGCTGTAGTCCTGATTCCTTCCAGCTCAGGGAATTTATATATAGGAGACTGATTTGAAGATATTCTCACTGTTTTAAATAAGCTGAGAAGCCAGGGCAGTATAATAGGCTTGTCTGATTAAGCCCATTGCAATCTTTGGCATGCCTGGCACTACTGTGCTTTCATTTTCCAAGAGGATGAATCTCAGGGGTGCTTCGAAATCCTCAGAGCAGGATACAGACGTGCAGGTGACAAAAGCCAGTGCTCAGTAGTCCTAATGCACAAGCACACTTCTTTTGGCAGGATCCTGGCACTCAAGCTGTTGTTCCAATCTGCTGGCCGTCTGCTTTCCATTAATCACTTCTGGCAGAAGAAAAGGCCTTCCAAAAGTCTTTCACCTTTGCCCTATACTCAGGCAGCAAAAAGGACGTAGCAGCACACAAGGTTTGTGCCAGAAGGGATCTTCAGCCTGAGAGCACGATTCTGAGGTTTTTGCCATGAGATTCCCCACAGGTCTATCCTGGAAGACTCAACAATCCTGTCAGCCACACCCCATTTTAGGGTGGCAGTCCTCAGTTACCCTGCCTGTGTTTGTAGCTAGCTGACAAGTTAGTTCATGCCTAGCACAGATCTGTCAGGACAATATCCCAGGGATGATGATTAGAAGATGGATAATACCTTTATTTTACTCCTGATAGATGCCTTCAGAAACACTGATGAATTTATATGCCTGTTGCTCCACCCTTAGTTAAGCTTCCTCATTTCTTACTAATGGAAGTAAGAAATCCTCCTTTCTAGGCCACAACTTTCTTACCTGAGAATGAATTCTCACAGTTCTTCAGTGGTCAGACTGGCACTTGAGATAACAGGGACCTGCATCCCAACCACCTACTGCCCAGGATCCAAATGGGTTTCAATTCCCAAATTTTACACAGCTGGGACTGGTGGCCAGTGCCTCTTAAAAGCTGAAACAAGAATGATAATGATATGTGTATTTAGCCTTATGTGGGGGATTTCTTAAGATTAACTCAAAGAGCAGAGACAGATCCTTAATCTTTGTGCAGCTCTAGGTGTAAATGCTTCCTACATCTGACGTAGTAGCATTTTTTAGCACTGGATTAGTTGGAACTGAGCTTTGAACATCTAGGCAAAATGTGAATAAAGGTAAGATCAGGCTATGGTCTTATGGATGGTATGCTCACCACACCACGTGCTGGCAGGGAAGATCCTGTGGCTTTCCCCTGGTGCTGCAGTGATCTGGGCTAGTCTGTCATTTATTGCCAGTTCTCCCATGCCACAGGAAAAGCAGAGAAGGGATTTGTACTTACAAATAGTATGTGGAAAAAGGGAAAATCAACAGCCATCAGATCACAAAGTCCACATTCCCCCTGAAAAGCCAAAGTGAAAATGACACAGGTCGTGAACCACCCATGAACCACACCAGCTAGGGCAGGTTTGAAATTAACTCTGGTGCATTTGGATGTGGTAGAGATAATGCCTGAGAAGGAGCCTGTCTGTGGATTTAGCTACTGGTGTAACTGTCCTGTAGGCAACTATACCTGGAAGATAATAAATTCATTCTGGCATATAAACCCCAGCCCATTCCTGGTCAGTGTGCACACCACATCAGTACAGCCCTTCAGAGCAGCCTGTCCCCGCTTCCTGAATCCCAGTCCCAATCACCAACACAGCATTTCTGCAGTGCTGGCACAGAGATAGCACCTGAGTGGTATTCCGTGTTCCAGCTTGCCAGAAGCAGACACCAGCCTTCTGCTAAAGCTCTGGTTTTCAGTTACTGGAACCCACAGCTTGCAGAAACAGCCTGATTAAGAGAAAACCAGAGCAACCAAACACAAGACCACCTTTGGGAAGGACTTGAGAATCTCAAGAGCTGCCAGAGGCCTTTAGCAAGGGCTGCTTTCAGCAGAGCCTGCTGCAAATCACTCTCCTTCTTCCTCTGCTCTCTCCTCTTGGTCATTTCATAGAGCCTGCAGGAGAGCAGATGCTTTTCTAGGTATTTCCAGCCTCCTGACTGACAGCTTGCACCTGTCCCATGTGGAGCTGTTACCTCCCTTGGCATTAGCCAGGGGGGCTATTTTTACTTGGCAGGACAGGACAGAAACAAGAGGTAGAGCCTTTGGCCGAGTACCCTGCAACCCTGTTACTCACAGACTGAATAATTTTTGGCACCCTCATTAAAGCACTTGCTAAGGAACTTTGTTTTCCTCTTGAGGAACACTGGTGCTGAGCAGTGCCCCGCAGCGCCCAGCAGGGCTGTTTGCTGGTGTGGGAGCAGGAGAGCACACCTTCCAATCAATCATCAGGAAACTGAACTAAGGTGACAGCCTCCATAGCCCAGTCAGTGGCTCACAAGAGAAGGCAGAGCTTGCTAAGACACACTGGACCCACTGGGCAGCAAAACAAGGACTGCAAGAACCCAGGCCTAATTTGGGCACTGACTGCAGTTTAGTTTGGCTGGAGCCTGATGCAGTGCAAAAGAACATTTCCGGTTTTACAGAGGATGAAGCTTGTGCATTATGTTTTTATTGCTGCCTTCCCTCTCCATGACTTGGGCGTGTTTGTTGGTCAAACTGCCACTTGGAGCAAACAATCCAAGTGTGCCCCTGAAAGGCCCTTTGGAGCACAGTGCTGCCACAACCCCGCTCCTCCCGCAGGACACGCTCCCTGTGCTTTCTGCCGTAACACAAAGTGCAGCTCGGTTCTTACCTTGGAGCACAGGAGGACGGGCACGTCACTCATCACATTTCTGGCAGAACCATGCACAAAACAGTTTTTGTGATGTGTCATGGGTTTCATGCCTGTGTAAACAACATACCAGGTTATTGTTCTGTACGGATTCAGTATTAAAAACCTCCCTGCAATGCTAAAAAAAACCCACCAAGGAATCTTTTTTAAAGTGCCATTAGGATACAGAAGTCTTATCTGTTTAGCTTTGCCAAAAATACCCCAAAAACCCCTAACATCATAACATTATTTGAATCAAAAAACTCTGGAAGGGGCCTTTGTGATGAGACTTTAAATGAAAGTTGCAGAATCCAGCAAAATTGCAATTATTTTATCAGCCCCTTTCCAGTGCTTCCATTCACACATCAGAGAGATTCCTTAGTGGAAAGTCACCTCTTGAATATTTTTTGGTACTACCCACAAGTCTCATTCTCCACTCTCCCTCAGAATATTTGTGAAATGAATTGCTGTTCCCTAAAGACCCTTCTTCAGTGTTACCGTAAGAAAAGCAAACTTGCTGCCTGCTGTTGTCTCCTCTTCCTTTCTGCCCAGTTCTTTTTAGAACCCTCCAGGTAGGGTACATGACAATCTATCTGTGATCAAAAGACAGATTCAGTTTTGATGACTTCATCTGTCAGAGTGAGGGAGGGAAGAGAGTGAATTGGTTTTTTATATTTAAAATGAATGATGAATCCTTGTTTGAAAAGCATTCCCTATCTCTTTCAAACTGATCTTGCATGCTGATCATGCGAGATGTTATATTAGGCATTAGAACTTGGAACTTTTTGATAAACTAATGACACTAGAAAAAACCAAAACTCTTACCAGATGGGCTGTCAATATTTTGTGCAAGTCAGATGATTTCTATGAACAGTCCAGCGAGTACTTATCCTATCCTAGTATCAAAATTCAGTACAATTTTGAAAGCAAGAGGAATTTAGTATTTGGCAGTTGTTTCCCTGTTCCAGGGAAAACCAATAATTTTTACAGAATCTGTCACAGACCGATGCCAAAAGAAAAAGCAAATCCCTTATAGGTAGCTGCAGACTTAAGACCACAGCTGTAAAGTCCTATATCACCCAGAACAGTTATTTCTCCAGAAATGTTTTGCAGTACATGCACATACTTTTAACAAAGTCCCACAGGATGTGCCAGTTACATTTTGTCAGCATTACTTACTTCCTTACTGAAGAAAGACCCCATAACACTATCACACCTATGCTCAGGAATACTTTCACAGTCACAGTGCTAACAGACAATGAGCCATCATTTTGCATATAAAATAAATTAAGCATTTTTTCATCTGTCAAATATTTTATTTTAGTATTTTAAATATGTTTAACACAACAAAGATATAAAACAATATATTAATTCAATCTGAGTTTAGAATCAAAACAATATTTACTTATTTACAGTACTCTAAACTTCACTGGCATACCTTCTAGCCATTAGATAACACTATTTTCTCAGTCAGAACAAAACCAAAGTAATTGTTCAGTGTGAAAAGCCTTCTACATCCTTATTATGTTAAGTACCATGTACAATGCAGTTTGTGGTTTCTCAAATTCGACAAAATTTCTCCTTTTTTGACAAAACTGAATTGGAAGAGCAAAACTAAGTTACAGTTAGTCTTTTTAACTACACAGTCAGGTTATTGTGCTCCACATTTATCACCTTAAGTTCTTACACACCTATTACAAACTGGCTTTTAAAATGTGCATGCCACTGAATTATGTACATAATACTCACTGCAAATTTGTTAGGATATAACTGGTAAGTCTGCAGGATACTGCTATATGGAAGGTTCAGTGTTCACAATACCATAGTGTGTGAGGGGTTTTTCGGTGTTTTTCTTCAAAAAATGAACAAGACATCAGTAGATTCACTCTAAAGGAATTCCCCCCCCCCATGGAACACTGTTTCAGTTAGGACAGTGACAAGGTCAACTTGTCAGCTTGAAAGATGAGAAATAGTAATTTTATAAATCAGTGGTCTATCAATTAACCCTTATTGTTGAAGTCTACATGCACAAAATAATTCAGAGGGTAAGCTGTCTCACTGCTAGGACTTCTGTCAAATATACTTCCATCTTGACAAGACTGTGGTGGTTTTTGTAGTTACAGGTCAGATTTTTAAGAAGGCAGCCTAGGTTATTAAAAAAACCCCAAACAGTATTGTCTGTAGATTATTGCAAATTCTCCCTAACTCTTCAGTAGGAACTACGTGGACAGGATGAAAAACTGTCATAGTTGTTGTAAGTTATTTTTGTTACACTCCAAGTCCATAAAACTACTGTTTGGGGTTTTTTTCCATGACTGATGCTTCAAAACTTTCATACAGCAGAAAACAAGCTAACTAGTAATGGACAAATATATCACTAAGCATGCAAGCAGTGGTTAAAAAACAAGGAGCCATTAATTGCTGCAAAAGACATGTACTGGTGTCTGAGTTCAGCTCTTTCCTCTTAAACTCTTTTTGGCACTACATGAGACACAGCTGTACAGAAAAGATGATTATAGGAACCTGTGCTTTTATCCTCCTTGGAGAGTTTCAGTAATTTTAAACGACCTTATTTAACACACTTGCATCAAAAATAACTCTTTTTTCCCAATCACTTAAATGACCCTTGCTTCTTAAAGCAGGTAACTATCAAGGTTTTATTTAGAGTATTTTGGTTTTTTAGATTTCTTCTCTTAGAACCCAGTAAAGCAGCAATGTCTTTGAAATTCTACTGAAATGTTTACTTCTACAGTAGATATAGGGGGAGACATCAGAGAAAACCAAAAATAAAGTGACATTACCTATTCCCATTACTGTAGCAATAAACCACACACAATATGCACTTGGCCTTATCCAAATAAAAGTTTAAACTAAAATGGTAACACTCACTGAAGTCAGGAGTATTTAGTAATTACCTTGAAGTTAAGCATACAAGTCAAGCAGTGCCTTTAGACTAGCATTCTTGCTAGTCTTGGACATTTAAATACTTCAGGCTTATCTACATTTCTATACTGACACTTTGTTTAAGTGTTGTCATGGTTGCCACAGGACATGAAGATTATTTGCCTGTATGGAAGCTTTCTATAGCATTGTTCAAGCTCAGTTGGAGGAACCTTGCCTAAAGATACTTTAGGAAGTTTTTGTCAGTGTTATCAGAATTTGTTAAAAAACACATCTATTAAGATCTCATTCTTCATAACCCACTTAAGGGATCTTTCAGAAATGAAAAACTAGAGGCAAAGAAAGCTATTATAAGAAACTGTGTCATAAGGTACAAAAAAACCAAAGAAAAGGGATGGGGAAGAGTCTGTGTGTTTATCACTTACAGGTGATATGTGCATACATATCCTCAAACCCATAAGGAAGAGCTCAACCCTATTGCCAAGTCTCAAATATTAGTAAAATTGCTAAGCTAGCAAAAAAATGTGACCCTCCCCTTCTTTTGCATATACACTTATTAATTTCAGACTTTGCTACTTGATTAGTTTGTGCACTTTGTAGTACTAATGTTGTTAAGACACTTGCACTTGCTGGCATTACACAGTAATTCATTCATTACTCTGAATTCAGATTATGTGGGCACTCACAGAGACCACACAGACAACTTAGCACAAAAGAGGTGCAGCATGTTAAAGGAGAGCAAAAATACTGGTCTGTGAACATAAAGGAAGACATCCCTGAACATACTAAGCATTAAATCCAAGGCCCAGTGGTGCTCTCTATTTACTTAAAAGTGCTTGTCAGCAACAGACGCAGCAAAATGCTTTTAAAACACTGACTCCTTCAAAAGGAGGTACAAAACGTTAAGGCTATCAGTTACTTGGAACTTGTTTCCATCTAATTAACAACAAAGCTTACATTCCCAGCTTTACAGACTGACCTGTGCTCTTTTGCAAGCAAGATCAGGTTTTTCTGTCTTCTATCAATTTCAAGCTTTCCTCTTTGTTTACAGACAGACAAAATGAACTTCCAAAATAGCAGAGGACAATTATCCTCACAATGTTTTAACCCACTCCAATGTTAACAAACTAACCTTTTTATATTAGTTTTCCTGGACTTAGATACCTAGCATCAAGGGAAACAGCACCAAAGAACAAGCTCCTTCTAAAAAAAAGAAAAAAAGATAGGCAAGGCTGACTTTAAACACAATTTACTTAACAGAATTTGAAAAATTAAATTAGAACAAAGAATCCTTACGTTTCAAACTATATGAACTTCATTACAAAAAATAAAAATATTGAAATGATAGCTTTAATTATGTAAACATTGTTACACTGGGCTGTACTTGAAAATTCTCCTGCATGTCTTAAGTTGTAAAATAATATTTCAGTTTAGATGCAGTTATGCCAGTTACCACTCAAATGGTTATTTTCAGAATCAACAGCTTTGCAAGCTGAATTGCAGACCTCTCCATGTCACTCAGATTACAATTCCTCACATCCTGAGAACAGATGTTTCCTAGAGTTTAGAAAAATAGCATTCATAACTGTGTACATTGCAAAGGCAAATATAAATTAACAAATAGAGCTCTTTCATTATAAAGTCTCAAGAGGAATGTTCAAATTGCCTTTCTGAAATCAGAAAGTTAAGAGCAGCAAATGGCAAGTCTTTAAATCTTTCAGAATATTTTCTCCTCTTTTTGTCAGTGTAAGCATACTCCCCCAATCTGGATGGCAAAAGCCATCAGGCTATGGTAGATTGAACAATATAGTATTAAACCTGCAATTTTGCTAAAAAAGTGGAATGTTACAAATATAAAAACCTCTGGAATAGTACAGTGTACATGTGCTCAGTAGAGATGGCAGAGATATTCCAAGATGTATAATTCCTCTGGGGAAGCTAAATTAAGTTAGAATAGTAATATACTACGAAGAGTTTAAGGTAGTCAAGTAAGTACAATCAAGGTTTATAAAAGGAACACAGTACAGCAAGGAGTAGCCCACAGTAGGTTACAAGCCTCCAGACACAAAACCTTGCAAACTCCAAATGGATTCATTTCTATGCACACACAAGTACATTGTGCCCATTAAGTCAGCTTGCACCAAGATGGAAAAGCTTTGTGTAGCTTTCTAAAGCTGACTTACACTACCTTTTGCACATCTTACATATTCTGAAACTCCAAAAATCAAATTAAAAGGTCTATACCATTTTTATGATTTTGTACCTTGTATCTATCAGTTTTAATTTAGCACAAATCTAATTTTAAGTGTCTACAGACATTAGTATTGTCCCCTTGCAATCCACTGCCTAAGAGATCACCAACCCTTGTGTGACCCTTGCTTACGCATTATGGACTCGGAGTGTTGGTTTGAGGTTTTTGGGGATGTTTTGGTGTGGGTTGTGGTTTGGTTTTTTCAACAAGCAAAACTCAACTGTTTATGGTATGTTTTATCTTTCAGTGTAGTAAATGAGCAACTTAAATTACGAACACTAGTTTTCTTTTCATTGTTGTTAGAAAAACATATACTGTGTGTGTTTATATGTATAAACTAATATCCTGTGCATATATATATATCCAGAGATATTCACCATATTGTTGACACCAGAGTGCTAAAACATACATCAACATGAGCACTATTTCCAACACTCACTATTATTACTATTCCTGAAAGAGTTACTACATGCATTTTCCCCATCCATTTACAGGACAGTAAGATACACGAAGAGAACTGTTCTGTTTTTCCAATGTTAAAGAACTGCTCCTGAAAAGCATGCATGGGTTTGGGTATGAAGCAATTAAGACCACACAGAAGGTACTTTGTGGCTTTAAAACTCACTAAAGCTAAGTTTACTTTCAGTGGATGTTCCACTTACTTTAACTCATTTAAACACAAAAGGGAAAACTTTCAAGTGCTAGAACAACCATATAGACAACTGATAGACTAGACTAAGTAAGTTCTCATTAAAAAAAATATCATCACTGCACAGCCACAAGGCAGACTTTCATTTTTGGCAACCTGTCTGCAGACCATTTATACTATCAAGACCTGTAATTTAACAGTTAAGAGACCCTCTCAGCAAGGAACTATACTGCTTTCTTCATTATGACACAGACCTCCTCAATCATTAAATATACACAGTTTGTTTTGAAAATTATATTTATGACTGTTTTAAAAGAAAGGCTTCATAAAGTTCTGATTTTTTCATCAGCATTTGTAAAGGCTGGCACTCGGGTAACAGAGATGATCTGGACCTGTAAAGGGTCTATTATATTCAATACAAGCACATATTTGATGTTAAAGTTCCATAAACATTCACACAGAACCTTACCAAGGGTAGCAGTATTCTGGTTTATATTCATGCTTCACTGATAGCCTTTACCCATCCCTGCATTGTTTTCTATTTTCACAAAGAGAAAACAAAACACATCCCTGTAAAGTATGGGAACCCCATTTTATGGCTAAGAATCTAAGAAACAAGGCAGGAGGAGATCACAGAGTGAAAAATGTTACTTGACTTCCTCCTTGTAGCTAGCCTTGTAGGATCTTAGTCATAATGCTTCATAAAATCTGAACTGAACCCCCGAGTCTTCAACCAATTAATCTTTTTAGTATAGCAGGTTTTGAAAAGGGCCAGCAATACTCATTGGGAACAGTACCATTAACATTGCATTCAAAAAAAGAAAACATTGGAAACCATATCCTTGCTCTCCTACTCTGTTGATATGCTCTAGTATTAGCCAATGTATGGTAATACAGAAAGAGTCTTGTAGTGATGTAAAAGGCAATGAAGACATCTATAGAATAATGTTCATGTGCAGCCAAAATGAAGAAGATTCCAAAGAGATTAAGGACCCAGGACAAAGTGTGCAAGAAGTTCCAGCTCCTTGGCGTATCTAGGAGAAAAGAGAAAGTGATTGACCTTGAATGTCTCAAAGATCAGGCCCAGATATTTCAAGTTTTTATACAGACTTTTAATCCAAAAATGAGATGAAGTTACTCTCTTCATTCAGAAATATTGTATACAGGTCCAATAAATCCAACAAAAAACAACCACAAAAGTTATGTATGTCTATCACTTCATAACTTCATTTACAAATGCATTTCTGGATTAACAGCATCCTTAAATGGTTTAGCACCCTGCAGAGCAAATCAACCAACTTCTTTTAATGAAAATCATGCTTTTTCTATGTTGTAAGGAGGAAGATGTAATGAAAGCTATTATTACTGTTATTGCAGTCATTCCATCCTAGTTGAACTCAAACTAATTAT
Organism: Rhipidura dahli; assembly: GCA_013399225.1. Taxonomy (NCBI): domain Eukaryota; kingdom Metazoa; phylum Chordata; class Aves; order Passeriformes; family Rhipiduridae; genus Rhipidura; species Rhipidura dahli. The sequence goes on from VXAC01001016.1 coordinate 1,682,501, forward strand.
CTTTGCTTGCTATAATATGTGTCAAATCACTGTTGGTGTTTACAGAAGGGTAGTACTGTTTCATATATTCTCACTCATTAAGGGGTTTGGTATTTGGCTTTATGGGTTGTACTAAACCCAGGAAACCTCACCAGGTATTCTGGCTGACAGGAGCCAGTGGCAGATACCTAGGCAAGGGAATAGTAACAGATAATCCTAAGTATCTTCCCAAGTATTCTCCCAGTAGCAAGCCAGAAAGCCCTTCTAATTTCTTGGCTCACAGGTTCATTGAAATTGCCTTATTCATCCCCCCCATCCAAGGAGGTGGTGCTCCTTTCCTGCCTGTGACTTGACTGTCACAAATCTGAGAAAGAGCACAGCAACATGAATTTGTATTTGTTTGCTTAAATGTTACACTTTGAACTTGAGGAGGTCAAGGAGCAGATATTCTTAAAACTCAAGGACATTCAAGTGTTTACACTCTCACACCTCTGGCAGTACACGTTCATAAGGACATTTGAGTATTGACACTCTGTACTTACATTCTGTGACAAAGAAGTTGAGCATGGTCAGGACGACAGTGTGCCCACTGAACATATAATCTCCACATGTATGTACTCCAGTCAGAGTCATTCCAAAGCCACTCCATATTGCAAATGCTCGCTGGAGTTTTGCCCAAACATTGCCATACAACTGAAAAACAGTGACATAAACCTTTACTAAGTACCAACCCCACTGCCCAAACAGTGTGTCCTTAAAGTTAGCTGTATTGCACTATGTTTGTTTAATACCATTTATCATGTCTTTTATTAAAATGCAGGTTAGCACATCTTTGGATTTCAGTGTGGCAATGAGTCACATTAGTAACTACAATTACTAATTGCATTCATCATACCTCTGATGAATATTGGTATTCAGAGCAAGTATTTTGTTCCAAGTGATTTATCCACAGAGCCTGCCATTTTTTTTTGAATGTACTCAGCCTCCCAAATATATCGTTGTCAAGCTTTCCATTTGTTCAGTTCAAACTTCTCCTTACTAAAAGTTAGGATGAAACCATAAAATCCCATGTTCTAAGGAATATCCCTTATGAGAAGGGGTGAAATAATTATAGTTTGTTGGGTTTTTTTCAAAACCACACAACCAACAAGACAACGAAGCAATTACTTCCCTTTCAGTCGTTCTTCATGGAGTCAGTAGCTTAAGTGCACACCTCTTTGATGTACTCTCTCTGGTTTACAGTGTGAAACACTCTGAACACCCTTCACCAAATAACCATATACTCTCCAAAGTGGCAAGTGCTTCTAAGACCTCTAGGGATGTTTGCCTGCATACGGTAATTAATGCAAGAGCAAGGAAACAGGAGACAAACACAATGTTCTTAAAAAACACACATCTAACACTATGGTCCCAACAATCTGAATCACGTCTCAAGTATTTTTTTACAAAAGGAAACAGGAAAAATAATTTAAAGCATTTGAAGTTTTTACCTTTCCAGTACACTGCAAGTGCTGGCCTGGCACCGAGAGTGAGGTAACAAACATTGTAATGCAGCGCAATAGAAATACTGTCCCCATGAGGCTGCACAGCCTGCGCAGAAGTATAGATCTGGGAAAAGTACACACGAGCTGAGATCAGGGAAGTTATGATCAAAACATTTCACCTCACCCCAACTTAATCTCATTAAGGCCCATCATCATTACTGCAAGTTTCACAACTTTGTTTTTTTCTGAATTAAGTAGTACTGTAAAAATACGGTTCCACATGACAGGGTGAGACACTGTAGCAAGCTGACTGCCACCAAAAGGTACATCTCCACCTCTGAAGCTACTCTTGTGCTAGCTTTGGCACTCATACCTTCTGCTGGCAAATTGATAAAAATCAATGAACCAGTGAAAATTTAACTTAAAATACGCATGAACACAAAAGCATTTTCTATCCCTGAGTGAAAGCAAACAGCCAAGCTGGCTCAGACATCTCGTGGAAATTCATTCTCATAGCACTTTCTTATATACAAAACTGTTATGGTATGTGTGTATATACTGAAAACTCTCTGAAATATCTGTATTCCAAAGGACATTTCTTAAAATGTGGTAGGAAAGTAAATTCAGATGACTCCTTTGAATGATTCACAAGCCATCATTCTTGATTAAGTCCTCCCTAATCCAAATTTGTAACAGAGATATACTAGGAGTTGATAAGATTCTTACTGAATGGAAATTCTCAAACAATCACCATAAATTCTTGTTACAGTCTTTTCTCTGCATCAAAGTACCAGTTAATTTGGATTTTATAAAATCTACCTGTGTTTGTGAAGCAGAAGAACCAAGAGCCAAATGTAGCAAAGAATTACACCACATACTTCAGTCATAGCAAAAGCCCATGGTATCCTGGGGACACTAAAAAAAAGAACAAAGCAAAAAGTTAATACAAAGACTTAATTTTTTTCCTAGTCTCAGTGTTGAAAAAAGAAGCATATGAAGTTCTAACCTCAAAACTGATTTGCATTCACTGACAACAGTATAAACTACAGCCAACAATTCTTTTGTTAGACTGAATGAAATAGAATTTGAAATATATTCAATTACATTATCTCCTTCCTAATAATGTGTGTACAGCAGATGTTTACACAGAATTCACTAAGTCGGGGAAAATTTCTAGTATGCTCTCTTAATTTACATGGGACTTACTAACAGGATGTGCTCCTCTACCATTGTTTCACAACAACCTTTTTCATTCTGACGAGAACTTGCATCATGTCAATTACGCTGCTTATGCTTTTAAGAATGCTATGTCAACGCAATGAATTGAGTTGACAAATAAAAAATAATAAATCTTAAATACTTGCAGTGAAGCAGAACTGCACAGAAAAGTATCAGGGAAAATAAAAATTATTTTCAAACTTTCAGTGATAATCACTACATGCAAACCTTTTAGCCCTCCCTGTCGAACATTTAAGACCTTCTTGCACACATAAGGCACCATAACAATTTCCACTTTCAGTCACCAAAATACAGATCAACAGATTTCAAGAGAAGCTGCTCCTCACAGTTTTGTGCTCCCCCTGATACAAAGGGGTAGCAAAGCACTGCTCAGACACGAGCTCTGTAGTAATCCCCTCTCATTGTTTTGCGGGCTGCTGCTTTCTGGCCTCCCCCACCCTCCTGCCCACCGAATACCATAGTAGCACCCTGGGAACAAAATCCAGTAATCCCATAGCTCCTGTTCTCTCTCCCCTCTTCCACTCTGCTGGATGTGATCTGTCCTTGCTGAGTTTATATATAAATTTATGGGGGATTCTGCACACTTACTCAAAAGATTTAGAGTCTTACTGACTTCTTGAAAGTCATTAATGAAAATGGAAATTACTGGCAAAAACGGGAAGATCACAAAGGCTGAACTTCTTAACAGTTCAGCTTGTATGTTTTAAAACTCTCTAGGCAGTTAAGTTCTCCATGGTGCAAGTGCCCTTTCTTAAAGGGAACATTTATCCTCTATTGAACCTGTCGTCAATGACTAGAATTCGACTGTTGCCATTGTGTCTCTTCTTCGCCTGAAGTGAAATATTTTCTTTAAAAAAATGAGCAGGTACTGCATAAGTCACAACAGTGGTTTAATACCCTGTTAAAAGAGATGCTGGTCTTTTCATTCTACTTCAGAGTTTCCCTACACCATCTTTAGCAAGCTGACAGTGAGAAAACAACAAAAATACAGTACCAATGCTGTTCATTTTCAATTTCTTTGCTCGCTCACAGACCAAAATATTCCTTCATCCAAAGTTTTTATATAACAAGACATGTTAAGCTTCATAGCAGGAACTGGATTTCAGAAAATGCATATGGCTGCATATCTATGCCAGCTGACCATCATGCTTTTCACTAGAATGCAAGGATGGACAAACTAATTACTGTGTTGTAATGAGTTTAGTTCATCCATACAACACATAATCTTAGTTTCAACAGCATGTTGATGATAAAACCATCATATTTCTATCGTTGTTTGAGCTTGGCAATTAAGATATATGCTTACTGAATTGTGAATCCTTTAAAACTAAATATAAACTAGGTAGAACAACAGCTCAATTTATTTTCCCCTAAAACTAAATCTCTGCATCTAACTGACACACATTTCAATCTCAGCAGAAGGATTTGCTAGACTCTTAATTACTATTTTGCAGAGGCATCTTCTAGAGCAGATGAAACTTTCTTCTAGAGCATATGAAACTTCGAAAACAAAGAAAACACAGCCTATATTTTAACCATCACATTACTATTTTGTTTAGAAAGAAAGTTTCTTACCTATCTAGAAATATGTCTGGCAGAGGTGGATATGTTTGCATGTCAGGTACTCGCTCGTGCACTATCACCATAACAAATGATGTAAAGCCAAACACTATGAAGACATACACGCAACTTAAAACTGTCTTCCAGTACTCTGGGTCCAGTCTTCGTGTGGCATGTTTGTTTTTTCCATTTGCATATTGATACTGATCGCCATTCAAGTCACTAATGGGTCCATCATAATCCCGAGGTACTTCACCATTACAAAACCAATCTACCCCCTGCAGTGACCCAACTGGGCACACGGTGCCAGCGTGTCCGTCAGTGGTGTAACCCAGCTCTTCCAGCACGTCCATATGCTGCTTCTGCAGTTTGCGTATGGACAACATTAGCCTCTTGATGTCCCCCAGGATTTTGATTTCCAGAGGAGGGGATCGTAAATCATACTCAGTAAGAGTCAGCAGTGTAATTCCATCTAGCCTGTGTCTGTTGCACAGAACGTCCACGTAGTCACAGAAGCCTTCTTCCTTCAGCCACTTGGCCACGTTCTTGGTAGTCCAACGCCAAATGCAAAGCTGATTATTGGCTGCCATCTTCCCCCTTCGTCTGCCAAGCACACTGACCTGCTGCATATCCGAGAGACACAACACCAGAAAGTTTAACACATTACTGAAATGCCTGTATCTTTTGTGCAATTTTAGATGCTTAACTAGCCCAATACATTTTACATAAGAGATAGCTAAAAAACAGACCTAATTTCTTAGGTAAGTAATATAAAAATGCTTTTTTTTAATTAAAGAAAAAATAAATTAAGATTACCTCATTTGCTTCTAAATAGAAATTTAAAATTTCCAAAAAGCAGAATATTTCCTAAATGTATCCACTATACTTTTTAAATTTTGTTATAAATAAATACATCCAGGTTTGTTAATTACATTAGGCAATGAAAATCAAATACTGCTCTGTTTAAATACCAGCTTAATCATTAGCCTTTTCCACTGTTTGCAGTTCATCAGCTACGCAAGAAAATATAGCCAGCAAACACACAAAACTCAATTAAAGCTGAAATAATACATTTCAATACAGTCCAACATATTTCACTGTTTGAAAAATATATATTGAAGCTTTGATGACATGACATGACATGACATTCTCCCACTCCTTCCAAGTAAACCTAAATCTAGATACCTGCAACAGTATTGAGCTGAAGTATCTTAGTTGTATGTTGATGGTACAAACATCATATTTCTATATTTGCTTGATCTCAGTAATTAGATATATGCTTACTGAATTGTGAATCTTTTCAAATATTCAGCTTGCAAAAATAATATTACTAGAAATGAAGTCCTGGCTTAAGCTTCAAAGCATTTTTAAATGTGATGTGGTAGTAGATAACATAGCAACACACCAAAACCAGAAGAGATGTATTCTCTTCATACAAATTTCTCAATAATTGTGTTCTTAATCTAGAATATTGCTTGAAGGAAGGAGAGACAGCTCAGCAACATTTTAGTCACATGGTGGTGACAAGTCATCAGAACAACAACCAGGAAAAAAGTTAACCACAGGACATTATGTGGAACCCATGCCAAAACTTTGAAAGGCTACCAGTGAAGTAAAAGTACTAAAATTTTTATGCAATATTGAAGACCCACAGCAGTAGAGAATGGATTTGTGCATAATTTATATTTGGTGGCTCATGTACAGCTACCATCTAAGAAACAGCTACAATTTCACAGCTCTTTTGTACTCAGAAAAACAGTCTAATTAACTAGAACACTTCAATCATGCCAACCAAATCTCAGAAAATACAAAGCAGTACAATACATACATCATTCAAGGCTTCCAGAATGAAAGCAAGGAAACAGTCTATTTAATCTATTATTTAGCTTCTGTCTATAGTAAACTGGTACTCAAACCCATCATGAATATTCAGCACAGTTCTGCATCTTTTTCAGGGGCACAGCTCTTCCAAAACAGAACCTCTTTCCTTCTTGCTTCTTTTTTTAAGGAGGTACAGTACCTATCATGCTCTTAATATAAATTATTGGATTCAACTTTTTCTTCTGGCCTTCATCTAACAGAACCACAAACTATTTAATACTGTATCAGAGAAGATTAAATTTGCCTAATGAGATTTCCCAGCAGTGCAAAAGGAATATTTTAGAAGAAAAATGAGCACACAAATCCCACTTACCCTTCTAAAATAATTAAGGGCATGATACTTCTGAAGATAGTCTCTCAGGAGTTGATTGTATATTAACAACGTGTGCTTAAGTCATTGCTAAAATTTCTCAATACTTGATATACAGTCAGTAAGTATATAAGCTTTAATACCTTGATTTAAATAGCTGTGAAAAAAAAAACCTGCTAGAATACCTGCACATCCTATAAGTTTCTTACTCCACATAAAAGGGTATTTTCTCATTTTTTTGTTATCTTACTATTTTTGAAAGCTCAAAATGTTCAAAGGCTCAAAAACAACTGTAACAATTATTTTGGTCACACAGTTAATAAAATCAATGATGACATTTAATTTTCAACTAATCATCAGTTAATTGACCTTTTTTCTACTACATATTTTTACTTTATTCCAGGTTGCTGTTTAATCCCAGATGCCAAGAAGATTAATTTAGCCACTTGCTCACTCCCACACACTGCCCCCAGCCCGCTCCCCCTCCAGTGGGATGGAGGGGAGAATTGTAAAAAGGTAAACCCAGCGGGTTGAGATATGAACAGTTTAATAATGGTAATAAAGTAAAATATAGTAATAATAACAATGGAAAATAAAAAATGAGGGAAGAGCAACACCCAAGAAGACAAGTTGCACACATTACAACTGCCCAGCACCTGCTGACCATTGCCCAGACAGTTCCCCAGCAGTGGTCAGTCCCTCCTGGCCAACCTCCCCCCTCCATTTATATACCAAGCAGGACATTCCATGGTATGAAATATCCCTTTGGCCAGGTTCAGGTCAGCTGTCCTGGCTGTGCTCTCTCCCAGTTTCTTCACCAGCAGAGCAGGGGAAACCAAAAACTCCTTGACTTAGGGTCAGCACCACTGAGCAACAACTAAAACATGAGTGTGATATCAGCACTGTTCTTATACTAAATCCAAAACATCCAGTAAAAATAAACAAATCTGAGTTGCTTATCTGAACTTCCAGCTTTCTTTACTCAGAAATACAGATGAAATACTGAAAAAAAAAGTTGTTAATCACAGTGGGTTTCACAACACAGTAATCATCACAAGTTTTTCTAAAAGCAGTGAATGTAAACTCACCACCACAAATATACTCAACTTACTGACATAGTCTTCTAACCAAAGCAGCTTCTGAGGACAAAGGCAGGAAACTCTCTCTAACCTAAGAGAATTCTATTCACTTGTCACAAGTCAAGTAGCCTAACAGCAGCCTAGTCTTCCTTCATCTGGCATTGCTGGAATAAAAATCAACCCTTACCAAAGGTGCAGTAAAAGTAACCTTACAACACTGAATGAGCACACCCATCAAAGGTCACTATGGGCTGGACCTGGGAGAAAGTCTACATCAACCTCAATGTGCAACTGATAGGACCTGCTCCTGTTTTTAAATGCTGTTAACTACAAGACACTTAACCAACTGCAAAAGACAAAGAAATGACCACAAAGCACAAATTTAAACCATTAAACACAGAGCAGGTAGCTAATTTCATCTCAACAGCAACAGTTAAATTCATTTTTTAATGACAAAGCAACTTATTTAAACTCTGAAACTGCCTTCCCTTTCAGACTACTCTGTTGGTGATATGTTTATGGTTTAGAGGGTAAAAACCACTTTCCCTAATAATCCTAACACCTGAACTACAAGACAGATCCCTGCATGTAACTGTTCCTGTTCATATTTGAAGCTGAAGAATGCTACATAACTTTCATACCACTAGACTGCTACGCAAGACTAACGCAGCAGAGGAGGCCAAGTCCCCTAGGTAGCTGCATCAGTCTTCTGAAAGGAAGCAGCTCTGGTAACTACTTTGCCTTCCACGTTACTGGTTTTATCACTGAAACCAAATAACGGGTAACATTATTTAATGGTGAATAACATGCATGAGTAACGCAAAGCAAGCACAGACTTAAGCATCAGAGAGCAAAATATACTTTTCACCTGACATCAGCAATGTCTGTAGCTAGTTAGTTGATTAGTTTCCTGGTACTTTGACTTAACACTTAGCAAGATCATCAACAGCACACACTGTGTCCCATTTTCTTTCACCAATTAACAGCATGAACACAAATGCATATGAACTGCATATGTAGAAGTATTTACTTTTTTACAAGAAAAATGTTACTTCATGAGACATGAACATTCCTACAATTTGGTCGTGCATTTTAAGAAATAAGATGCCTCTGAGAGGCTGAGTATACCCTAGATGACAGCAAAATTTCCCAGATGTATATTTAAATAGAGAAAATTAACCTCCTTTAACATGATTGTCCATGATTCTATCATGTTCCCATCTACTGAATTGCTGCCAGTCAACCATTAATTCCCTAACTTTCCTAGCTTGTAGACTTTGAGACAGTATATTGAGGTAAAAATGTGGAAAGTTGAATCTGCTTATCACTACTCTAGCCAAGGAAAAGAAGCATTAATATCACAGTAACATTAGGCTGCAAACTTGATTAGAGCAGAGTCATAGCTGAAGGATTAAACAATCTAGTTAGGTCTGCAGCAGTTAGCAGAGTGCTGACTGGTTTTGTTTATTCCAGACACACGTGCAAAAACTCTACTACCACTATTACTGCTTTACCACCTGCACTCAGGTACCTGGGAGAGCCTTGCTGACATGCCCCGTGTTTTTTTCCCCCTAAGTTCAATTCCCACAGTCCTTGAGGGGAATTTTGGGAAGGATGCTGAAGCACTATCAGATCTCAAGTGATTTAACCTACATTTGTGTGTGAAGGTTTCAAGCAGTTTGAATACAGGCCATTCCAACTCAGCCCCCCCTTCGCCGGGTCTGCTGGCTTAGGAGCACATCCCACACCTCAAGAGAGAAGTTGTTCCCTGCAAAGGCTGCCTGCTACTTCACCCATGAGAACAAGGCCCATGTTGGTGGCCTTGGCTCCCCAGCACAAAAAAGCTACACGAAAATCTTGTGCTGAGACAGCCTGTAATAATAAGGCTACTGTCACACACCAACTTAGCAATGCTGTGCTGGAAAAAGAACACACAGCACTGCCTTGTTATGCAGCAAAAGGCTGGGCTACTCTGCTGACTCTGACTTACATGAGAAGCTTGTCACCTGCTCTTCCGGGAAACTCCAAATTCTTCAGTGCTTATTTAAAGCAAATAGCACCAAAGATTTCACTGCCACACAGCAGACAGTGACTTAGTCCTTACCCTGTAAATGCCACCAGATACATACAATATAGTATCTTGTGAACAGAAGGACAAAAAGAACACATGCAAAAACAATACATGATTTTTCATGAGTTTTTAAATACAATGGCTACCATACTATGTATAAAATTGATCAAACAGAGCACAGTGCCTGCCATGAGACAAATCCCAGTATTTTCCCAAAGCAAGAATACAGTCAGTTCAAATGCATAAATATTGCTGTTAAACTTGCCTTGAGTATTAATTAGTAATTTTGGTATCGTGAGATGATCAGCAGTAGCTTAACTGCACTCAAAGGTCTTAGTGCTATGCATGAAAGTAAGAAAAATCTCAAAGCAACACTAGTTAAGTCTTAGGTTTTAAGCCATCAAGGAAGATGACTTCTTTGAGATTTATTGAAGTGCAGCTTGTGGATCAAATATTAGCTTTATATTCTTAGCAGAGTCTTTCTGGTGAGACACCTCCATGCAAGACTGAGAGCAGCTACTACAGGAAGTCCTGAAAGCTACACATATTTATCTTAAGAACCACCAAGTACAGCTACATATTTCACCAAAATGAACAGAATACATACTGCTCCCTGACTCTTACACCTCATTAAGCCAAACAGGTTGTATTATACTCAGTGAACACTAACTTGTAATCTATGAACCAACTAACAAATTTCTATCCCATTGCCATAATTCAAGGCACATACAAGTGATTTTTAAACAACTGATCAAGTTCTCCACCACTTATCTTAGGATGTCTTTGATAGTATTTCATTACTATTTGTCTAAGTTCTTGAACACTTTACATGCTAAATATCAGGTGTTAAGTATTTTCCCTCCAGTTTCAAGTAATAGTACATCCCTTCTGTAACAGAATATTGGCAACTCTTTGTCACAACACAATTTAGGAGTAACGCAACTAAAGTTTCCTTCTCCCTTTTACTTCCCACACCCTCATCTTACAGTGGAAATAGGAGAAGACATGAACAAACTCTCTGTCCAAATGAATACCAGAACAATATCTGAAGGCAAACTGTGTTTCATCTTACTCTCCACAATCATTTGCAATCTGATCTTTCTGGTCTAGTGAGAATCTTGTAGCCTGCTTCATTTTAGATGCATTAAAGTAAGCAAGAAATAAAAAACTTCTAAAAAGTATGTGGTTATCAAACATACATACATTATGTAATATGGTTAGTGGATCTCAACCAGCTAAGTGGGCTCGCAAAGTCAAGCTCAATACAAAGTGATACTACAGAACCCAAAAGGTTACAATTCCTAGGCCAACCTGTGTTTTTAACAGTATCCTACCAAAATAAACCATCAACCATCCAGCAAAAAGAACATCACATGGAACAGCGAGCAAGATAATTTAAAATTCTTGTGCTTTACAAATCTACAGAACATTCCCTTCACATCTAAGTAGTAATTACACAACAAAAACTTAAAAAACTTCCCAAATTCCTTTCACTTGGTATAAAAATCACTTCACAATAATCCTGCAGGTTAGTTCCACCCTTCTTCCACACTGCAGAAAGCAAAAGGAAGAACAAGACACAGGCATTTCCTTATCTATGATATCCAGCAAGAGGCACCCCCTACCAAACAGGAGGGGCGTTTAAATGCCAGGAAATGTCTTCTGAGCTCTCGCCACTCCAGAGCACAGCATGATCAGCTGCTCTGAGGAGGTGGCACAGACACCGTGTCCAGCTGCACGAGGGAGCTCTGTGGAGACAGAGGACCTTTGCCAAGTGGAATCTTCCATCAAATCATCTTACAACACAGAATGAGTGTTGCACATATAAAACTTTTATAAAATTAATTTCGCAAACTGAAGCTTTAAATACAAAACCATGAGACCACTTCAACTTACTACAAATGTTAACGTTAAAACTACCTCTCATTTGCCTCTTCTTCCATTAACTTAGAGAGCTGGAAAAAAACTACCGTTTTGAGGTGTTAAGGGTTTTTTAATAGCAGTCAGCAATGACTAAGTGAATGGTCCGAGGCCACCTATTGCATCAGTAATAGAGATTTAAGAGACTTGAGTGGGTAACAGTTCCAGTAGTTTCAACTTTCTCATGCTCAGGCCCTAAACTTGCACAAATCCTCCCTCTCACAGGCAGAACCCTCCATTTAACCCTGACACTCGAGAGCACACATGCAAACCAGTAACAGCATTGTTCCATGCTGCCTTGTTAATAATCAAATCCTACATACTCAATAGCATTTTTATTCCAAACTAAGCGCTTCGTCCTCAGAAAGCATACCAATTTTATAGGAAAAAAAAATAGTAAGACCGCTGAGTATCTATTTTGACCCAGTCCAACCGTTTGGTTATCTGACTGTAAGACTGACACGGGAATCAGACACCACACGGGTCCCCCGTGTCCCCAGGCCCCACAACAAACCGCACAGTGCCGGCAGGCCCCGACCCCCCGGCACCAGCCCCACACCTTCACACGCCTCTCCTAACAAGGCCGACGAAGTTCAGCCCGAAAGCGGCACAGCCGAGCACAAGGGCTGACCCCTTCAGCCCGCACAGCGCCGGCGACATCGCCGCAGCGCGCAGCTGGCGCTGCCGGCCGGGCGCTCGCTCTGGGCAGCGATGTGCCCGGCCCGGGCGGGCGCGGTAATTACGGCGGAGCGGATTTTAGCGCGGACGCACGGCACAGGAGGCTCCTCTCGCACAGCCTCTGCAGCGGGGCAGCCCTTTCCCCCGCGGCCCGCCCGCACCCGGGGCCGCAGCGGGGGCAGCGCCGGGAACCCGGCGGGCTCCCAGCTGCGGGNTTCGAGCTGTGCGAGAGACCTGAAATCACAGATGAGCAGAGCTCCTCATCCTTCATCTCAACAGAGGAAACTTACAGAACCCTCATCCTGTCAGTGCTCATATCGAGCACTCGCTACAAAAGTTTCAGTTGCACCATTAGCCTTTCCTGATGTCTGTAGAAAAAGGATAAAACTGGCTGTCAGGACTTGGCTGACAGCACTCAGTCATTTACCCGCGGGGGTCCAAAGCACGGATGTGAACAGCACAGCACATACAACTTAAGAAAGCTTCAGCAAGGCACCGTAACTTGGGGAGCTCCATAACCTATAAATAGTACAAATGGAGGGGATAGAAGGAGACAGACAAATTAGAAACAAATTACTCCAGAAATAAAATTATTTTGGATACCAACTGTCTGGGGTAGCAGCCAGTCCTTTGCAACAGTTGGAGAAACATTCAGAATTTGTTTTGTTGATGACATAAAATGTAATAATGACTATGAGGTCCAAGTCAAGTCTAAGTTGTAGCTAGAGTTGAAATAAAAAGCAGGTGCCAGCGTAGCTCCCTGAAGCTAATGACACCAGCCTTTTCAGTGAAAGTGTCCTCAAGATCTTTGTTCTAAAAGAAAAAAATAGGATCTATTGCAAAGCTTATATGGTGCTATAGTGAAACATGGAAAATGTGCATTTTAAAATGCTTCACAGCTAAGACAAGTCGTCGAGTCATCGAGCAATCTAATGCACTAGAAAAAGGCTTGATGGTCAATTTCTACCTCAGGTTATCACTGCTAATGGTATTTTTCTGCTCTGTCTAATTTCATCTAGCAAATACTTTGAAAATTACTAAATTAGCTTTCACAGAAAAGTAATAAAGAGCATCATTTAAAACTTGTCACACTTATATATGTAATAGCTACTTAGTTGTTGCACTTCAAAACTGAAAACTACTTCTCCTTGCTAACTTTTGATGTTCCTTAGAAAGGGTGAATTATCTAAATAATTGGTGCTTTGGTTAACAGAAATTTCCAATAAACCTCATTCCTTCACTTTGAGTTATGTCACTTCATGCCATGTGACATCAAAGCATTGATGTAAGTTTGACAGGCAGTGCCAGTGCTGACATGTCAGTTTGAGAATTTATGACAAATTATATGCTAGAGATATTTTTAGAACAACTGTGGATTGCCAAGGAAAAAAAGTATTTAAAATGTGTAATAATACTGATGCATCTTTGGATTGAAAACTATTTATTCAATTCCCATAGTTATATTGATTTAATGTTCAGGCTGACACTTAATGCAATAAAAGGAAGGAAATTTATATCGAAAATTCCCAACTAGCTCAAGTTACAATATATTATAGAGAAAAGGAAAATGAAATACGTTAATGTAATAGGCTTAAAAAAAAAAAAGACAGTGTCATTAAGTAATAGTGTTAGCATCTAATAATTTGAAATAACCTATCTCAAATGTTAAGGCCTTCCACAGAAGAAAAAAAAAGGCCTCAATGAACAGAGAATTGATTGCTTATGAAAATTCTCATTCAGCAAAGAATACAACATGAGAAGGTGGATATCTTTCACTAGAAGTACTAATGGATTTAAATCATGTTTTTTTCTTTTTCTGGGTTTGGGGTGGGGTTTTTGGTAATCTCATTTTTGTACAGATCAAGTCCTGCCTTATAATTTCTTCACAATCTCTGTACTCCAGTTGAAGCACACTTAGGTCAGTAATGTGTGAACTTCCAAGCATCTATTTTATCTTCAGATTTCTTAATTCCATAATGGAAGAATAAGAAATTGAATGCCTAAGGACTAATCAAATTAGTAAACTATAATAATTTTTTAAGACAGAAAATGAGCTTATTAGAAGAGGATAATAAAGGAAAAAAGAAGAAAAAAACTCCATATGCTCTCCAGACAAAATTGTTCCATATGTTAAAAATACATTGCTGCAGAACACCAGAAAACATGGTCTCACTTACTCGCTTAGCATTGCCCAAAACGTACCAGAATTCAAATAGTTCTATTCTTCTTCAGTAGTTAACCATCCCAAAAATCAAATCCTGAAAACAGGCTGATGAGTGAAATGAGAAGAAAGCTTTTGCAGCTGTATCTATAAAACCCTATCTAACTGAACTGTCATTTTCACTGTAAAAGCTGCCTTCTTTCAGGACATGTGAAAGGATTTTGGCTCTGTTTTCAGGAGAGAGATGGCATGGCATAAGTTAGAACTGATAGGAGTATTTTCAAGAGAAGAAATAGAAGAGCCATCATGAATTTCCTATTTTCAGCTGCTGCACATTTTCCAGGCAATGCCATACCATGTGCTACTAGAGCTCTCCATGGCAATTCACACTGTTGCCACCTAATACATTATTAGCCAGGGAATGTTTGATTTAGATTACTGAACCAAGTACTACCTCCTAAGCAATCACAAAGGCATAGTCCAGTTAGAATGCCTTCTGTTTCATGTTCCAAAATTAAGCACACATTAATTTCAGCTAAAGCAGCAGCTATTTAATGTGCATATACAATTGCACACAAATGTTTGGTTTAGAGCTGCCCAGCATTCCAGCAGCCAGGAGAGCCTCCAAATGCTTGGAATCTCAAAAAGTGCCTCCTGCACAGAGTGCTAAATTTGCCTCTATTCAGCGTGACCATAGATCAGCCTGTTGCTTTCTACATCCTTCCTTAGTAGATTTAAAAGGGCCAGAAAAGAAGCACAGATGAAGAGAGGCAAATCTGTCTGAAAGCCAGGTCTCTGCCTCCTATCTGTTTCAAAGGTAACTCCTGTCTGAAAAAGGCCAGTGACACAGCTTTACCAAAGCCACATTTGCAGACTATTAAACGTTTAGAAGATGTTAGGTGTGGAATGGCAGAGTTTTGAAGTAGATGGATGTTTGCCATACAAATGTTCAAGGCACACAGGACTTGGAGATCATTTTTCTGGAGCTCGTGGTTTATTATTTGTCACTTTTCATGCCACAGGTGAACTCTGAATTCTTAGTCATTGCATTTGGGGTAGAGGCGAGTAAGAGTTTTAGAGCTGAAAAGAGCTAGACTTTAACATGAGCGTCACCTTTTTCACAGAACCTGATTAGCAACAGATGGGCTGTGATTATAAAAAACTGATCGTAAAGCCTCACCTTGAGTCTCCACCCAGAAACCTGAGAAAAGTAAACTAAATTGAACAACTTAACCTGCTCAGTCAGTTAATTTTCCTGATTCATGGGCACAAATCAAGCAGCTTAAAGTGCACTAGTTTACCAAAACAACAACAAAACAAGAACAAAAGAGAAAAACAAGGTAACATATTAAGGGCATATATGTAGTGCTTGAAATACAACTTCAGTCATTTTTCCAGTTCTCTCTTCTGCTGGATCTGGCCAGCTGGCTGCCTGTTCCACTACACCCTCTAAATAAGCACTGCAGCACTGTTACTTGTAGTCTCCCTCATTTCACCTTTTAGGTCAGAACACATATGGCAGTGGGAAGTAACAAGTCTCCTTTTATACAGGAGGTTATTTAACAGCTTCTTGCCTAAATGCCACAGAATGTAAGTAATTTCTGCTTCATTAAATAGTCTATACAAAGTCACTTTTCTTTTGTTGCTTATGACTTTTGTCCTCTGGTGCTGGAAACTAATGTACTGTATTATGCTGATCTCTCACTGAGTACTCCTAAGCACAGTTAATCAGTCCAGACTTTAACACCCAGCTTGAAATGGCTCCCCATTATATGTCTCTTGATAAAATAAAGCAAACCCATCACAGTATATCAATGTATGTGGAATAAAGGTGGCTCAGACCTGACCAAGACTTCCTTGCATTCATCACCTTTTTTCCTACATGGGATACTCTCAGCAGCAAGCTTCTCCTCTTGGGTCACCTTCTCTCCTGAATTGTCAGGCTTACAGTGGAAAACCATCACTGTTTCATTTGTTTTGCCTTGTAGCTCTACCACTGACAATTTTGCAGCCCCCTGCCAGGAGTCACACATCCTGCAGAAGCACAGGCACTGCTGTACTTGAAAAGACCCACCAATACTATAATTCAATATCACAGGTTTCCAATTTATAGCTTGGCAGACCATCCTATATAAACTAACTCAGTGGCTTACAAGTTTCACCTGAGAACCATTATACTCCTGATCTTTGTTATCTTTTCAACAGAGGGAGGTATCATGCAATATGTGGCAGATGTATTGTATTAACACAGTGAAGGACTGCAGAAGAAAATATTAAAAATATAAAGTACAGTAATGTCAGATTTCACTTGGTGAAAAAACAGTAGCTTCCAGGAATAAATTTCCCTAGATTATCAGTGGCAGGCAAGACATCATCATCCACTTGGTATTTAACCTCCTGGTGGCCATGCTGGCAGGACCCACTGGTGCATTTCTGACGCTTTCACTGCGACGTTCTTAAGCACCTCAGACTAAATGACAGACAATTGTTACTGGGACAGGGTTGCCACTCTTCTGGCCCTGGACAGGTTGCTATTTTTCGTTTATGGGGCTTTAATTGCTAGTGATGAATGGGCAGATCTCGCTGAATGCCCCAGCTGTATCGAAGACAGAGCTGGGGACAGTCACAGCCAGTGTCGGTGGGTGTCCTGCGGGCAGGGGGCTGTGCCGCTTGTGGCTGACATCCCCTGCACCAAGGCTGCCGTGTGGCAGAACAGGGCGGCCCTGGAGACGAGGCCAGAGAAGAGCCGGTAAAGATCCAGGAATCCAGTTTGGTACCTGCACCTGTTTCAAGCGTCCGTGCCGGTCGGGTCAGTGCAGAGGCGAGCGGCCAGCCCTGGGGCGGCGGGGGGAGGACAGCCTGGCTGCCCGGCACCTGCCCCAGCCCCTCTCGCAGCCTCCCCCGGCACTGCCCCAGCCCCTCTCGCAGCCTCCCCCGGCACCGAGCGGGGCTGGCAGCGCCCCAGTGCCGCCTCCGGCCGGCGGCAGCGGCGTCTCGCCCTGGATCCCAGCATGTCTGGGGCAGAGGCGCCGGACACCCGGGATCCTGACGGTGTTGGGACAGGTCCGGAGGATGTCCCCTCCCTCAAGGAAATCGAGCAGCTCCTGAACACTGGGAGGCCCTCTTGCAATCACGTTGATGAAGTATGGCCTAATCTCTTTTTAGGGGACCTGTAAGTACAGCCGAATGGACACACCTCTGCCGTACCTTCTGTTAGTATGCCTCATGGGTGCGGCTTTAGACAGCTCATAGTTTTGCTAATTGCTGTCATTTACACTACAGACAGCACGATTTCCGAGATAGAAGTATGACTAAGCTGCTATTCCCTTCTCGATTAGCCTTTAGAAGCAATGCATGGGCTGATGCTTCAGCAAATGGTTTGGGAGATGCAATCTCAGTGCTTCTGCTCTGTGAATATCACTGCACCCATCTTGATTTGTCTTTGTCTTTTCCTTAGAGTAACAGCTCACAACAGATTTGTTTTGTGGAAGATGGGTGTGACCCACGTTTTAAATGCTGCCCACGGCACAGCATACAGCCATGGAGGCCAGGACTTTTATGGAGCAACCATTGATTATTATGGTGTACCAGCCCATGACCTGCCAAGCTTTGATATCAGCCAGTTTTTTTTCTCTGCTGCACAATATATCCACAATGCCTTGAACACGCCAGGAGGTACGAAAATATTGTTGGTCACATTTTGATGTGAGTCAGCAGCCTCACATAACAGGTCAGCTCCACAAGTTCAGTGGTGGACAGATCACTACATGGTGTCCTGCCAGGTGCTGGACACCTGCACGGCAGGAGAAGGGAGTGCTGTGCCCGTGGATGTAGCTCTGACTAGGTCCCAAAAAGCTGATGGGACAAAACAGATGAACGGGGAGGGGAGGGAAGGAGAGAGGGAGGGAGGAAAGGAGAGGGGAGGGAAGAGGAGAGGAGAGGAAAAATTATTTGGAAGGTAATGCTCATTCAAAAAGGGAGAAGCAAAAGCATGCATTTTAAATAGACACTCTCTTTCAAGACCATTTTCTTTGATTTACCAATGTTTCTGAGATCAGTTTGGGATCTAATGGCATTTCTCATACAAGTGAGTGTAACAATGGCAAATTAGATTTAACTGTTAGCAGTCATGTGATCTATCAGAAGAGTAAGAAAAACATTTAAATTAAACTTCATCTACTGTACTGCTTCTCTTGATGGTTGCATTTTTTTTTTTTTTACCAGCCAAAATATTGGTACATTGTGCAGTTGGAGTAAGCAGATCAGCTTCCTTAGTCCTAGCTTATCTCATGATAAATCACCACCTCCCATTAGTTGAAGCCATCAAGACAGTGAAGGAGCATAGATGGATTTTTCCCAATCGTGGTTTCCTGAAGCACCTGCAGAACCTGGATGTTGAGCTACGGCAAAGGAAGGACTGCTGAACAGGCAACCCTATCTACATTCACTTTACTGAGTTTCATCCTTCAGAGCCATTGTGCACATACAACTTCCCATAATCAGTGCACATTACAAAAATGAAGATAATTGGGCATCAAAGTAAAAGGCCAACAGAATGGTAAATGGATTAATTCTGATAGCTCAGTTCCTCCAAAACCAGCACAGACAACACCAGCACTGTAACCACTGCACAGGGTGGAACTGCTGTGCCTTGAGAGGTGCTACTGGATGAATTCACTCAAGTGGTTACGATAGACCAAGTTTGTCCCTGGTTTGTGCTCATGCCAGAAGCAAGTTCCATAACTGCATCTAGCTGTAAAAGATGTTTGAGTCCCCTTTACTTGGCACTGTAACATAATCGTTTTTCTCAGTGTGGTTACAGTTCTCACATGCATGTCCTCCTAAGAAAAGATTTTGTGTTTCAGGCCTGATGATGTGCCAAGGGCAGTTTCTTGAGAGCCCAGGCACTCCTACAGAAACGTTCCTCTCTTACTGGTCTGCTAAATATTACAGTGCTTTAGAAAGCTGTGACAGCCAGAAGACCCATACCATCAGAATAAATGTCTGTGATGCTTCTGCAGCCTGGGTCAGCAAACCCCTCAAGTCTTTTTTTTGTTAAACATGTTTTCAAAAAGATAATGTATATAATGTAGTGTATTGAGAACATTAAAAACAATATGTCAGGTCTTCAAAGCATTTTGTAAGTTTGATTCATCAGTTTGCTCACATTCCAATGTATCCCAAATCAGTTCTGTGTCAGTGGCTTTGAACTGCCCATGGTTTAATGTCAGGCAGACACTTAGCTTACATCAGTTGCTTGGTCTAATTGATACAAATTTGTTTTAAGCTGTTTAGAGGATGACACTTTTCCTATCACCAGTTAATCAGTACTTAAACCAATGTGATTTTTAATACAGGAACAGCATTTAAAATTCATGCTACCACTCTGCGTGAAAATTAGCTTGTTACCTTGTGGTGAACCATGAAGTGATAATCAAATTTGGTTTTGCCCTTTGCTGCTGGTTGGATTTATTGATTAGTTGACCTTATAAAGATTCTCTGCCAGATTAGTTAAATACATTTCTGCTTGCTTGTTTGCATTTGAAGCATCAGTTCTGATCATTTTATTCTGTGCTGGAAGAGACTTGCAAGGTTATTACAAGACTAATATAATGGTGTCTTGTGAATGGAACCTCTTCCTTCCCAGACCACATTTCCTCCTTCATTATTGGAGAGGTTATGACACAAATGCTGACTCTGCCTAGCATTTAGGGGAATGTAGAAATCCCTCCCTATTTCACTGCACACATGTGCTTTGCAAAATAAGCATATTTAAGATCCTTTCAGACATCAGTTTGACTGTTCAGATTTTCCTAAACCTTGCCAAAGAGCTCCACTGACGAGAGAAAGGTAAGACATTGTTGTGTGAAAAGATCAAACAGGAAATCACATCTAAAACCCAGCAGTGCTAGGACAATCTTTATGCCTCACAAAGCAGCAGAGCAGTGGAGGAGGAGTTTTGTTTGCTTTGAAGTTCTCCATTAAAATTAATAGGGATTTATATGAGTTAATATTTCATTATAATTTATACTTCGTTCACATTACAGTAGGTTTTAGTCTGGAAACCTTTTGAAGACATGGCATTGAAAAATCTGAAAATTATGTGAGAGAAATAACGCATCTTAATGGCTTTAGGCTGGGCAAAATTAGACACATGTGAGCAAGATTAATGGAATCCCCCATCAGGATAATGCTTTGCATGCCCCTGAGCATCTGTCCTACGAAGCTACAGCTGTGAAAGCTGCTCCTATTGTAAATTAGTACCTGCTCTTGAAGATACTGCTCATCCTGGGAGAATATTGTTTCACCAGGGGTAGAGAAGGAAAGAGCACACAGTGAAGCTGTGGCACATCCATGCCACCAGTGACATGGTAGTGATCTTGTAAGAAAGACTGATTTCCCTCAGTGGAGGGAGTGAATTGCGTAGAAACTCTTTTCAAGGGCATTGTCAAATCACAAAGAAAGTGTTTTTAATCTGTGGAGTTAGTGTTGCTTATATTTCCTGCCTGTCTGTATTGCTTCTTTATATCCAGATTTACTTTGAGTGCATGTTTGTGCAGGGAAAAACATTCCAGTCAACATAAGCAACAGCAGAAGAATAGTCCTGTAACTTCTTGAAACAGAAAGCATTGTCTGCTGCAATGTGCTAGGAGGAAAAGTGACCTCCTCACCTGACATTTACACTATCCATAATTCAAGTCATGATGTGATATGACATTGGTACTTCACTGCTTTCCACTATCAGCATGAAAACTTGTATTTTAAATGTTGGTTTGGCAAGTTAGACTAAGGAACCAAAACGAAGGAAAAATACTGCCTCCCTAGTGGCACTTCATTCAGAAAATGCACGTTTCTCGAGAGGGTTTACACAACCTGGGAAAAGGTACAAGTGAGAGGAACTGTCCCAGCTACAGCTCTGGCAGACTTAAATCTGCTTACAGCAATCACAAAACCAGTGTCATCTGAAGGGGCCCATGTAGAGTTCCAGTGAAAACTTATCTTAGTTTTATTTTCCAGTACAAGAACCGAGGCCATTAGAGGAAGTCAGTAGAAATCAGGTCTGAAACAAGAGGAGGGGTTTACATGAGCTCTGTAACACCATGCCTCAGGATGCTGCAGAGAAGTAAAAGCCTACAGACATTTAAGGGGCAACTGGAAAAGTTTAAGGGACAGAAATCCATTCAGTGTTACCAAATACTTAGAAACTCCATCCAGATCAGCAAGCTCATAAACTGCAGCCAGCTGGAAGCTGGGAGAGTGCTATTATTATATACACAAGTATAATTCATGCTTGTGTATTCTTATATTCTGTAGGCATCCACTTTCAGCCATAGCCAAGTGCAGGATAGTGGGCTCAGTGAACCTTGGGTAAGGCCCAGGACAGGTGCTGTCATGGTGTTTATTTTGAACTCACCCTCAAGCTGTGCTGTCCCCTCTTTCCTGGTAGCTTATTATTAGAACTGGGTCACATGAGGCATTTGGGACTGCGTCTCGGTTGCACTGCCTGACATTTCTTTCACAGAGAAAGCTCTGTGCTGGCAGGAACAGCACCATAGCTTATGTGAGGACGGGAGTAGCATTTTTTTGCCTAAGATTCACTTAAAGCAGAGCATTCATTTTTCTGGCTGTTCCCCATTGCATCAGGGACGTAGCACTGAGCTAATCCAGGGAGGTGTCAAGGCGCGAGCTGTATTTAGAGTCAGCCACCTGCTTGGGAACATCAAGCGGCAGAAAGAGCCTGCTTCAGCAAAAACCTCCCCTGTGCATCCCGCAGCAGCAGCTTCCAGCAGCCCTCCCTCCTCTGCCTGGCTCTGCATGAGGCCTCCAAAGGGGTCAGCACCTGAAGACAGACTCTGTCGGCCCAGGGATGCTCTGAGCCTGGCACTCCCTCTGCCCAGGAACTGCCAGATATTTTGGACAGCTGCAAGGTGGAATTAAATCACGTGGGTGAAGAGTGGCCTAATCTCTACATAGGCAATATGTAAGTGTTATTTGAGGCTGAGCTGTTCTGAAGGGCTGGGAAATACAGTTCTCATTAACATATGCTGTCCAACTTTATTTAATTAGCATTGGTAAACTTCATTGCATTAAAATAGGGTTAAGATTAGCACAGAAGAAAGCAAAAAGACTATCCAGTAAAGAAAGAACCTACTGCACAGGAAAATAATTAAAAAGAGAATTTGACTCTCTTTATTGCTTTGCATTATTTTATAATTGTGTAACGTAGATTTTATAAATGCTGCAGCAGTTACCATACAAAGCACAAGACAGACTCATGATCCTGAGCAGCCTTAAAATTGAACAATAATGGGTTTTTACCTTTTTTTGGTGTAATTTTAACTAATGAAACAAATGGAAATTTTCACATTAAAAAGTATTCTGATTTTGGCTGTTTATATGACAACTTGATTTGCAGTTGAAATTTCTGACAGATCTATGGAAATTGTGAATGACAGCAGACTTCACTATTTATTTCTCAAAACTGTGCAGATGGGTATTTCACTCTGAAGCATGGAGAAAACATGCAGTCATCTGCACTCAACATGCCTAGTGCCCAATGTTATGCCAAAACAAGTTTTTTTCCACCACCATCAGATTGCAAACTTGTTGAAATGCCTAGAAATTACTGTAATTCCTTCAAGAGAGAAGCAGGAGGAACTAATGACCCTGCTGATTGCCCACTGATTCCAGCTACAAGCGGCCATTCTTTTAGCTGTGAAACAGCAAAGCCAGAAAAAATGAGCTAGGTGCCACTGGGGAACTAATCTGCGTTTCCCGAACTGGGGGTTACGAAGGGCCGCCGGCTTCCGAGCGTCCCCGCGCGGGCGGGCAGGGGCGCGGCGGCCGGCGGGCAGGCGGCCCTGGCAGGCAGCGGCGGCAGCGGGCAGCGAGGGCTTCACTCCGCTTCTGCCGTAGCCGGGAGGGTGGGAAACCGACCTGAGCCTTTGCGGTTCCACCTCCTGACTACACGTGGCAATTAACCCCCTTGCTCATTAGAGCCATGCGCAGGGAGAAGGATTTGTAGACTCGGGCCTGACAGGCAAAGATTTAAGACAAAAGGCAAAGATTTAAGACAAAAATCACTGAAATTGTGTTGTCTTAACAGCAACATTTGATTTTAGACAACCTTCTAAGTGCAGTTTTAAGACCTCCTTCTAATGCCTGTGAGCATACATGTTCCAAACTACTCTTGGATGTTTCTTTCAATCACATTCTGTCTCATGGGGGAATAAAATGAAAAAATATATAGATAACAACAGTGTGTATAAGTATCAAGGAAAAGATGAACTTTGAGAACATTCAGCTAACAGAAATAAAAATATAAACAGGTTTCTTTGCTAATGCAACAGCTGATCACTGATATCAGCTTAAATACAAGTTACAGACTGCAAACAGGGAAACTGGAAATTGATCAAGTGCTACAGATAACATTTTCTTTATTCTGCCAACACCAATAAGACAAAGAGGAGCAACACCTGAGAATAAGGTTTCATGGGCTCTTCATGAGATAGAAATGGGGAATAGAGAGAGTATGTGCATTTAAGGTCCAACCCAGTGCTCAGTGAAGTTAATAAACAGTGGATGTTTCTGTTACTGAGGAAACTCATGCCAGCATCAGGACTTGTGCCAGAGCTAAAATAACCCGGAGCAGAACCATATATTGTCACTGCTTGTTTTTGTGGAACCAGTTGTGTGCAGTTTCTGAGCAGCTACTTGGAAATCAAAGATCAATCTAAAATTAATGCTGTATTTTATAAGAAACATTTCTCCTTATGCCTTTATCAGAAATCTGATGTTCAGCATCTTTAAACAAGTTAAATATATCATAAAATAAAGTAGGGATGGCTGACTTTACATGATGACTTTCATCCTGGAGGACTTTGAAGTTGTCAACAAACTGATTATTAAATATCTCTCTGGCTATCAACCATTGCTGACAGGCAAGGCCAAGGCCAAGACTCTTTGGGTTTAAAGGTAAAATGTTTTCTGAAATACTGCATAATAAGCAGCTGAGGTCACAATATGTAAAATATCCTACAGAAATCAAACTTCATGCTGATCTTAAACAGGCAGGTTTATTAACTGGAGTTTAACCAGATTAGCAAGGCTAATAGCACTCCAGCAAAGAAACATGGTACAGTTACAGACTGAGGCAAAATGCTTACAGGCTATGCTAAAACCTCAGTGTGTTCAACACAGATATTTCAAATCCAGTTATAGAAGGACCTGAGCTACCTCCTGAAGTGAATTTTTGTAGGGTGTTTAAGCCAGCAGTCCTCAATGTGATTGTAGACAACTGAAGTCTGTAAAACTTGTTACATTTATTTCTTTTCAGAAGTGAAATAACTTGGAATTCTGCATTTCCAGATATGTTATGAGTATATTCAGAAATCACAACCTTTTACCATTCTTCTACTACCTTACTTTGTCTTACATGTCTTAAAGGGGAAAAAATGTCTCAGAGTGTGGTGGGCACTGGGCTCTACAGACAGGAATACATTACAAGGCAACAAGGTATCTTGAGCAGCTTCTAATCATGAGCTTGCCTACATGATTCTCCATAGCTCCATAGCCCGTAACAAGGAAGGCCTGAAAAGGCTTGGTGATACCCATGCACTGAATGCAGCACATTTCACATGGAGAATCAAAGGAAATCAAGCTTTCCACAGCCAGGAACTGCATTATTATGGAATACCTGCAGAAGACACAATGGACTTTGACCTTGTTGCCCATGTCTGTACATTCTGAGTGCGTTAACAAGGGCAAATGAATCTCTGTCTGGATGGTAAACCACTGCTTACACAGCACTCACATTAAGCAATCACATATTACTTTAGCAGCATTAACTAAATGTCACTCAACCACTTGGGTAAGGCTAATTATCCACTTACAGACATTGTCTTCATTGGCACCTGGGAAGACAGCAGGATCCTGAGATAAGGAGTGACCAGCAAAACCATTTCCATATCAGTGGTGAGGATCACTCATACAGAGTACTCAGCAGAGAGTATCTTCTGTAGCAGGAGAGAAAAAGAAAAGCAATTATACAAGGGAAGAAAGTTCTGAGTTCTCAGTCTGAAATCACCGATTCTTTGTTGTTGTTGTGGGGTTTTTTGTTTTGTTTTGTTTTTCTGTATTGATTCATCAGAGTACACAGGAAAAATAACTAAAAATAGTTACTTTCTGGTTTGTGAAACAGGCAAAAGCTGCAAAGAGCTATTGCAGAAACATGCCAACTGGTCATTTACAAAGCCTAATGCCATGTGTCTTCCTCTGTTTCTGGACTCAGATCTCCAGAAACATAGAGCGGTTCTTGATTTATGAAAGGGCTGTATGTAATACCCTGGAGGCTACTTTATCTCAGCTGCTGTACATTGGATCTCTCAGAGATGAGATGAGATGCGAGTGAGGCAGAAGTACAAACTTATGCAATCTGTAATCATGGCACTATTCTGTGCAGCCTGGAACAGCATTATGTGTATTCCTTTCTGTTTTGAAAGGAAAAATCTCTATTTGCTGTATTCTTAGAAAAAGCAGATCTGCTTCCTCTATGCTGGCTTACTTTATTATATTCTGCCACTTTCCTCTAGGCAATGCTATCCAAAGATTTACCCAGTAGTGAGCAATTTCATCAAGCTACAGGATTTACATATTGAACTAAGATACCTTATACACCTATGTAAACTCTAAACTCTTATGACATTAGAAAAAAACAAAGCAAGTAAGAGAAATGTCAGACAAGCAGTCTGAATATGATATAAAGGTGAAGGGAACATGACCTAAAACTCTGGCATCAAATCTATTTTTCCTCTCTGTTTAGGGTATAGAATATTTCTGAACTTTGTGTGCTCCTGTCATTCCTCAATCAGTTGGGTAAATGAGGGCAGCAAATATGCTAGGTACTCCTCTGGGATACATTCCCAATTTGTTGTCCATTCTGCTTATTCAAACCCTTAAAACTCAACTCCAAGAGAAAATAGGCCCCTATTTGTAATTAAAGCTCTTAAGTATATACGTGGACATAAAAAGATGCTAACCTGTTTTGCTGATCTGTATCAGCAAATGAAAAGGGGAAAATGTTGTCCAGCCTGTACAAGAAGTCACTCAGATGGGAGACAGCTTTCTGAAACACTGTGGTGACAATAGATGCTCAGTGGCTGGGGACTTTCCAGAGATAACTTCCTCCTGCTATGCCCTCCACCCAGCTCTGTCTCAGCTTTATGGACCTGAGAATTACTGCAAATGTAATAAATTTTCAGCCATAAATTAGCCGTTTCTGTCATGCTCAGAATTTCCTGTTCCCAACAAAATTCTTATTATTTGAACACTGCTGTGCTTCTAACACTAGTGAACATGGAAAGAGACAAGTTATTTAATTTTAATGGAATATTTCATAAAGGAACTGTTCTTTAAACCCTATTCTGCTGGCTCAGAAGGCAGGTTTCTCCCAGCACCCTGTCTTTTGTCAATGTCTCACCAAGGAAAGGGGACTGTAAAGAAAAAAAAAAATGGAAACTTCTATTTGAACTGCTGAAATGACTACCCAAATTAGCAAGCTAAGCTAGACCACCATAGGGTAGTTCTCATCTTAGAGCATTTGTTTGGAAAATAAACTGTAGTTTTAGACTGAAGTCCCAAATATGCAGAGGTAAAATGCCTGGGGAAGTTACTGGTGGCAATTCAGCATCTCAGCAGAATTCCATAGCATTTGCCCAGAGTCCACTTGCCACACACATGCATTTCTGGAGAAGATAATGCAGAGCTCAGGCCACACTAATCCTTGTGGAAACTCCTACCCCAAACCAGCAGTGTAACCCAGGAGTGAATCTGCCCTCCTATTTCCAAAAAGAGAAGTCTGCCAAGGACGGCATGGCCTAAGCAGCACACACTGCTGGCAGGCTCTCAAGTGTCAAAATAGAACCGGCATTGCCAGCAGCACAGATCCTGTGCTTCGCAGGCAACACGCAGACAAGCAAAGCAATCAAGTTGTCTGGTGGAAAAAGCGGCTTCCCAGGATGGCTGTGACCATGGTGTGATTGTGATCAATCCACATTGGCAAGTACCATCCTTCCACGTGTGTTTCGCCTCCCGCAGGCTGCCTGCGGGGAGCAGCTCGGGCAGGCTGATGCATGCTTGTTATTGCCGGCGTAAATATCTCTGCCTTGTGTTATTGTGGCACAAAGCAGCTGGACCATTTGAAAATCATTTAAAAAGCACTATAAAATTAGGGCTCCAGTGCTCTTATTTTATGGCTTTCACGAGCAGCCATTGCCTAGAGAGAAATTATCCTCTTTATTTTCAAGGCTAAAGGTTCTTTTAACATTCATCAAAATCAAAGTGCACCCTTGATAACACATTGAGCTGTTACTTATTTAGTACAGACTCTTTACCTTCTGCATAATATCACATTTGAGATCTCAGTTGCTCATATACAACTCATTTCATTGTGTCTGCTGTTGTTCTCACCAAGTGAATTTGCATAGTTTCAAGAGAGGCTGGATGATGCCCTGAAACATATTCTTTCTATAATTCCTTTTTCTTTTTTTTTTTTTTTTAAATTTTATTTTTTATTTCTAGAACAATAGCCTGGAGTGTTTTTGTTTCTGATCCTTCTATAAAAATGGCCAATTACCTCTTTGGCAATGGATTTGCACAGACCAGTTAAGCACTGTAAGTGAAAGATTTTCAAGGGCAGAAATAATACTTAGGTGCATAACCTGATAGACTCACTTTGAATCTCTTCTCCACCTATATAAAAAACTGTCTCTGATAATTTTCTTTTTTTTTCCATTCTTTTTTCACAGACAGCTTCTTTACCAAACTGAGGAAAACGGTGAGTGAACCAAAGCAGGATGACAAAATGCAAACAGTACAAG
The DNA here is from genome assembly GCA_013399225.1 of Rhipidura dahli. NCBI lineage: Eukaryota > Metazoa > Chordata > Aves > Passeriformes > Rhipiduridae > Rhipidura > Rhipidura dahli. The sequence continues at coordinate 1,710,740 of VXAC01001016.1, forward strand.
GGAAAGCCATTATTTTTAGAAAAAAAAACCAAACCCACAGCTGTATTGACCATACTTACAGCTCAGATCTGAAGGGCTTAGGAAGAGACACTGCATGAAAGCATCTATCAGCCACAAAGGTGGCAAGTGGGCAGTGGTAAGGCTCTGCACCAGCTCTGTGCTGCAGCTCAAGAAAACCACCGTGTGTCCCTCTATTGTTTAACCTGCCTTAGGTTTCTGTAATAGACTGGTCACCTTATTATCCAGACATCAAATACAGACTGAAGATAAACATTTATAAAGTCATAACCTTAGCTCTGTTCTCATGGTTCCCTCTTTGGCCAGGATTGTGTCTTTATGTCCTCTGGGGACAGCAGTCTCATTCCTGTGCCAATAGGCAGCACACTTTCAGGTCCCTGCAAGGGGATGGTTGGTGCTAATAGATCCTGCTGGGAAAGCATGTGTAGCCACACTGAGCAGCTGTAAAGGCAAGATGCACCATCCTGCCTGGAGGAGATGTAACCAGGCAGAAGGCATGGCTGACTGTGTGCAAAGGGAGCTTTGTCACCATGCCAGCACCTCTGTGAGCAGAGGGAGTTTGAGTTTTTAATGACAGAGATTTTGCCTGTCATCACCCAATCTGTGCTCCATCAAGGGAATGGTTAACCTATTAGAGGGGTGAGATGATGTTACTTGGTAATCACTGTTGTTTATGGCCCTAGAAAGGCAGAAAATGGGACAGGCAGCACAGACATGTTCTAGATGAAGGAGGTGGGACGGACATTTAGTAAGTCAGGATAAGAAAAGCACCTCAGCTCTATGGCACACTTTTCTGTTCCAGTAGTCAGTAACCACCTTCCTGTGCCTGACAGTCTCAGAAATAGAGAGAAGGGCCCAATTAAGCTCACCTAGCTATGGGCCCCTGCATTTCAGATCAGATTAGTTTTTTTGGGTTAAGACTGACTCACCCAATCAAAGCCCTTACTTGTGGCAATAGTGAAGTGGCAGGAGAAGAGCAGAGATCAGTGTAGCCCTCTCAAGACCTGATCCAGCATCACAAGTGTGATTATGTCACATGTGCAGGGGCTTCCTCCCTTTGGAGCTGACATGCCTATGTGTTTGTTCCCTCTCAGGTGCTCATCTTGCTCAACAGAACAAAAATTAAAAATGCAGAGATATATCTCAGTAGAATAGAAATAGAAAATCCCTTCTACCCAGTAGTTTCAAATTCCTGGACAGCCCTGAATTTGCCTTTGCTTTGTGGATAAACTGTCTATGGTGAATGGTTCCTCACTATTGTCTTCACTAAAAAGATAGCAAATTGACATTTGCTTTAGTGCTGAAAGGGGAGGATTTTCCTTACAAGCACTGAGAGGAACAGGTGCCTAGAGAGTGTTGTTTCCCCCCCCCCCCACATATCTACTAACACCTCAATGTGCAAAGGCTTGCTCACCTCACATCCAGAGCAGGATTAAGCATACCCTGGAGCTGTTTTCACCTAGATGATTAGTTGCTGAAAGCCTGGCAAAAGGACCAAGGTTGTAGGATGTCCTGCAGAGGCAGATTCAAAGTAATTTTGTGCTCAGTCAAACCTATTAATTTCCAGGAAGGCTTAATCTACTTTTAAATAGCAGGTGGGACTCCATAACTCAGAGGCGGGCAGCCAAAGGGCAAAAGAAAGGTCCTGGATGCTGGAAGTGTTCTTGTGGTGTTGCCAGCAGCTGCAGACCTTCTATCACTTGCTTTCCTCACAAAATGAAGCTGCTACCTGCAGAACCAAGTTGGGACCAAAGTAATTTTACCAAAAGAAGTGGTACAAGAAAGAATACCTTAAAAATCCAAGTAGGATCAGAATCAGGAGGGAAAAGGTGTGAGGACACTGGGGTCTGTGTGCCCTTCATCTCATGGGGCAAGGGTGTCCCTGCCCAGGTGATGGGCACCCACATCATCGGTTCTTTTGCTTTATCATCACAACAATTGAAATGCTTTAAACATTTTGATTTTGCTTCTTCACTCTTGATGCCTTGTCTTTCTCCTCCATGTTGCCACTGTGAAACGAATATTGGTTCATAGTGACAAAAGTATTTCCAGCCTGGGAGGCAGATTCTGGATGTTTGGTGCCCATGTTATAGAATTCAGTATTTAGTAATGAGTAGTGTGGACACTGCATTCATAAGACAAGTGGAAAAGGTTGGAAATGCAGGTTAGACCTGAAGGTCTGGCTAGTTATTAATTCTCCATCAGCCCAGAGCACAGTCTAGGGGAAGCCAGCATAAGAAACAGGACAGCTGTGTATCTTCCAGCTTTTGGCTTTCACCAGACTGGCTGCTTCTTAAACCTCTTGATACTTTTAATTGCTACAGACTGAACAGAAGAACTGGTCCTAGCACAAAAGTCCCTAATTGCCCTCACACCCTAACAAGCACCTTGCCTCCATAAACTCCAAGGAGGTTAGATCAGGCTGTGGGGAAAAAAAGGAAAAGGAGAGGTGAAGGCTGGGTGAGAAAGAAAGCTGGGTGGATAGGTGAGGAGCAGACTGGATGGGTGAGGAGGAAGGCTGTGCTGGAGAAGGATCTGGGGAGGTCGCTGCCACAGGCCAGCACAGCTGCCATGACTGTGAGCTTTGTCCCCTCAGCAGATAAACTGCAAAGGCTGCTGATGAACATCCTCGGTGCCTCAGTGAGGGAAGGCCAGGCTGGGCTGGGCTGGGTCAGGCCAGACCAGGCCATGTTGGGGAGCAGCAGCATGGCCAGAACCCGCTGTGTCTGTGCAGTGATGCCATTCAGAATTAACTTTTACCAGTTAATGAGCTCCTGGTGACTGCCATCGACACACAATAATTTTTGTGAGTTTTCCACAGCTTGCTTTGATGTGTTAGAATAGTGCAGGGGAACCAACACACTGGACACTGAGGAGGAATGCCTTTGGATAACTCAAAGCCCTCAGCCAGTCTAGTTGTACTTTCCAACCCAATTTCCATTCTTATAGAGGGTTTATTTCATTTAAGAAAAGTATTTGAAGTGAAAGCAGCTGGGGAGAGAGCATGAACAGCACAGACTCCTCCATCCCAGGCCTCTTCCAAAGCCCCCGCAGCTCCAGTGACACCCATTGCACTGAAGAGTCAGTTTTCAGGAGAACAGGCAGGAGGGACACTGATTTGACCCCACCACCCAGCCAAGCAACCCAGTGCAACACCCTGGCAGCACCCAGGCGTGCTCTCCCACCCCGCTGCTGTCCCTCCTGTCTCCCACTGTTTCTGAAAGCCAGAGCAGTGGATGTGTCCTCTAGCTTGGCTCTTTTTCTACTGTGGCTGAAGGAACAGGGAATGAGAAGAAAATCATATTTGGAAAAAGACAGTATAAAAGACTCCAATAATCACCCTGCTTTTTAGTTTAGGTGAATGCATTATGTCTTGGACTTGTTTCTACAACAGATTTTGCCAGCAGAACAAAACCAGGCCAAACTGCACAGTGTACAGGAAAAAAAATAAGCACTATCACAGGCTTTGCTTACACAGAAAAGATGCATGGGAAAGGATACGGTGTAGATCTTTCGATGTATACACCTAGGTAAATACCAGTCTAATTTATTCCATATATTTCACATGTTTCTTCCATCCATCGTGTGCAGTTTCTTGTGAGCACTTCATGTAAATGCCGGTCGGGAGTGTATTCCGTCCTGCCATGCCCGTGGCTGCCCATTTTTAAATCACCCAACATTGTTTTTTCCTGCCATCTTGTGGCAGCAGGAAAAATCACAGCGTTTTACTCGCAGCAGCGCTGCCCGCTGGCCTAACACAAGGATTGTTAGCAAAACAGTCTATCTAAAATTAGATTAGTTGGCATCATTGTAAAAAAAAAAAAAAAACAAAAAACCAGCCCCTCTTGCATATTTAAAAGCTAGACTAAATCTTCCAGCTCTACTAGTTGATCTTGTAGCAGGGGTTCTTTGGTTATCCCAGAGCAAAATGTCTGGTTTGTAGATCTTGTGTTTTCTGAAGGTCCCCAGCTGCTGGCTATGAAGAGCAAAGGAGAGTTGCATAACTGGTAAGACTTTATCATGTTATCACAAGACTTCACCAAGTGAACCCTAGATATTTTGAAAAGGCTCCTTTTTGCCAGTGTTGCTCTCGGTTCTTCATAGCTCCTTAACAAAGCCATCTTTGTTTCCTATCAAACCACAGGAAGATCTTGTCTGATAGACATGTAAAGCTTTTCCTTTTACTGCAACAACTATTTCTGTCTGGCCTCTTAATGTAAACACCACAAAACCTGCCCAAACACCTTGCATTGTTTGCTTAATTCTAAACCAAAACATTTTCATTATTTTTTTAGAAATGCATATAAGATTTATATAAGACTGAATTTAGGTTCCTGAGTTTTTTCCCCTTTTCCTGCAATCACAGAGAGGTTGTTTGGAAATGAATACTTGTGATCCCAGCTCTCCTGCCACAATAGCTCTTCCCACATAGTTGAGGTAAAAATATGAAAATCATATAGGATAACTAAAAAAGAAATCAAAAAGAAAGAAGATACCAGTATTTTCCCTTAAAATAAATGCAAAATTCAGAGCCATTAAGAAAAACTACTCACTAAGAAAATTTACAGCCTGCAAAGAGGGCATAAATAAAAGCTCTTCAAAGCTTTGTTCATTTTCACTAGCACCCACAAAAATGACTGCTTGGGATGCCAGGCTTTGGAGATAAGGATGTTGGTGCTATTTATAGCTCACGGGTGGCTCCCATTGCCATTGTACCTGAGAATCCCACAGTCCTTAATGCATTCGTGCTCACAGCAACTTTCTCAAGCAGAGAACAGCCTTCCCAAGCCTGTGCTGGAGGCACTGAGGTTTGCTTTGGGAAAATGGACCCTTACATTTGTGGTGTGTTCCCAAACTGCCTATTGTAAACCACCTGCAGCAGGCACAACCTCCAGCAAGGACACACTTCTCCCTTCTACCTGTTCTCTCCCTCCTGGGAGCCCTGAGGCTGCTGCTTTGCTGGAGGCTCTTCTCCCCTCCATCCCCCTTCCTACCAACCTTGGCATCCATATACAGTCCACACCAAGCCACGGCACGAACTACAAGCAGAAAAACAAGAGCATAAAACCTGGCAAGATAAAGTGAAGATACCTTCCAAAAACTTGCTGGCACATAACAACCCTTGCTTCTACCCTGCCTGACCACCTGCAAGACTCGCATAGCCTCAGTCTCAGGAGTGGGGCAGCACCATGCTGCCTGCTTCTCACAGCCACATTGCAGCAGGGCTGGGCAGGGAAACTCCTTCCCAGTGACCCTGGGACTGGGCCTTCCATGGAGCAGCAGTGTGTCCTCCCAGCCCAAAGAGGTGGCTGCACACGCTGCTTTACCCACAGCCCCTGACGAGGCACTTCCTACTTCGCTCTGATTTACCTGGCTCCCTGATACCAGGGAAACCTGCTGCAACAGGAAAACCACTCACAGTTTTATTTCCTCAAATTTAAGGTAGGAAATTAGGAGCAAATATTCATTACACACCATCAAAAAGTTTGCAAGAGACAGGAAATCCCAGTTGTATGTCTTAATATCTCCTTTTAGTTATTCTCATGCGCTCATCAGTGATCAATTTCTTTGTGACATAGAATCACTCTTCTTAAAAGATGACTTAATCAAAATCAAATAATGATTTTAAAATCAGCACTTGAAAAAAAAAATCTAAAGAAAAAACATTCCACTCTGCCCCAACAGAGCTGAGCATGTCGCTGGAAAGCTCTGTGATATGCCTGAAAAACTCAAGTGCCAAAATAGATCTTCCACTGCAGAGTTTTGAAGTTTGCTCTTGATTCCACAGTAAAGAATTTGTACAGCTTTGTCAGCTTAAGAAAAACTTGCCTTTTTTGTATGTACCCTTTCAAGCAAGGCAACGCAAGGGGAGCACTTTACTGCTTATGTTAAAAGTGCAGGGAGAGGCAGACAGCTCAAAGCTACCCCTGGCAAACGACTGAGGAATATCAAAACTCCTTCCTCCTGCCTTCAAATATCCTGAAATCTTGCAAACTTGACAGCACTGTCAATTTTGTATTGACAGCAGCAGTCAGATAAAAATCATTTGAGGAGTAAAACAAGGAGAAGAAAAAAAACTCCTTTAATCCACAGTCACACAAATCCATACTGCCTGCAGAAGACCAAGTGCTTTGGAGCCCCTTTTAACAGCAATATATTAACATCCTTGTTTGTCTTTCCTGAAGCTTGCAAGACATTATTTCCCTGCATCCCTCTCTCAGTCTGGCCTCTTTGACACCATTTTTATCAGAACTGCCCATAACTTACACCTATCGACAGCCTGTGACACCAATGAAGTCTTGGCACAGCACTGGCTGTGACAGCGCTCACTGGACTGTTACCAATATCAAGGTCATTTTGTTTTTCTTGCTCTCACTGCAGCTGCAGCTTCTCTGCCCTCAGGGCATGAGCTGCCCAAGAAAGCTTTCTGTCTAAGCTCCTCACAAGCCCCAGCCTCTCTGCTCCATTACTGGCGTTATATAAGATTAGAGTGAAGTTTCCACTATTAGAAGCAGTTAGCGGCATGGTGATTGTGTGCTCCCCTGATTACAGCATACAGCACAGTTATGGCTGCTGGCAGCAGGACTAGAGAATTTTAATTCAGGGAGAAGCATGAGCATAGTTGAGATGCATCAAAAAAATCAGTAGTTTTGTGAGGCTTGAATTTCTAGCTGTGGTACCCTGGACAGGAGTGCCCCAGAGGAGAAATAAAGGGGAAAGCATCATCCTATGTCGACAGATATCCACAGACAGTCGGAAATTGTGCTAGGAGCCTGTGGAGGGCAGCGCTGTCTTGCTGGGGATGGTGCATTGCATAGCTCAGAGATGCCAGCTGCTAAGGTAATACTTCTTTTTTTATCTCTTTTGAATCTGAAAGCTGCAGATGTAAAAGCTGTCGTCGTGCCACAGCCATGACCTGTCACTGCAAGCAGGACTCTCCGTTTTTCCAACCAATGCCTACATTTCCTGCAGCGTTAGCCCCATGCATGGGCAAGTGCTTCTTCATAGGCTGCATGATTCTCCAATATGAGGGTTGGGGGAGGTGGGAGGGGGGCAACACAGAGGTTCTCCCCCCTTGGAATGACAAGAGTTTGGGGAAAATATGCGCAGATCCATTACATTGCAAAGAAGAGGAAATGATCTCCAGGAGCACTTCTGTAAGGTAGTACCCTTTCCCCAAAAACCAGCAAGGCACAGGTGAAGCTCACCCCACTGAGCCTGAGCTCAGCAAGCTCTGCCCCTCCTAGGGGCCTGCCTTGTCGGAGGACAGCTGTGGCTGTGTGACCTGGGATGGGGCTGCTGGCAGGCGCTGTGCAAAAGCCAGTGGTGGGTGGGAGGCCTCGCTGGGGCTCCCCGCCCCTCTAAGCTGAGATGCTCGGGCTCCATCTCCACTGCACGCCTGTGCCTGGCCATGCACCTCCTCGTCTTCCCACTTCACCTGGGACCTGCCTCACCACCAGGAGCTCTCCTGGCTATCCAAACCCTGCCTGAGGCTGATTGCTCCCACTACTGAAATGGCCTTGTGCATTCCTGCCCTACCCAGGTGGACACAGGTCCTGGGGGGAGCAGCAGCAGCCCCTCCAGCACCATGGGCAGCCCTGCGCAGGAACAGGAGGGCTCACAGAGGAGGCAGCCTTTAGCTTTCCAGCCCAGCTCAGGCTCCTTGCAAGCAGGAGTTGGTACCTTCCAGCTCAGTTAGGAGAAGTGAGAGGGCCCCATCATAAATGTACAAGGCCGGATGTGAATGGAGATGTCAGGAGGGAGACCAGGCGGTGAAGAGGTGTGAAGACTCGGATTTTCTCCCACCCTGTAAAACACTGTTGCCAGTGTAGGGTGAGGGGCATCTGCAATCTGAGCTGGGCTGGGCTGAGGGGGAGCCATGGAGGAGGCTTGGAGGGCTGTTCCTGCTCTTTCCTGACACTGCGGTTAAAGGGCGGGCTGTGTTTTCCAGAGCCCTCGATCTGGCATCTTTCCCAGGTAGTAAATTCTCTTAAAAACTGAACCAAACAGAGCTTTAATTGTACATTCTGCTTTTCTCTTCACTCCAAAATAATGGCAATAGCATTTATACAGTGCTGCATTGAACACGTACCCGCTCTGAGGCTGAGGGACCGATTCTGCTTTCCATTATTCAGGGGCACTGCCTCTGGTGAGGCAGATCAGAGTTTGAACAGTGAGCTCAAGCAATGAACTTCTACTATTCCCTGCTGTTTGACTGTGGGCAAAATAAAAGGCCATAATACATGATGCAGTCAGCCAAGAAAGCAATATTGCTCTGCCATGTGCACAGTCTACACCAAGACAAGTCCAGGATCTCATTTCTAAATTCCCATAGGTGCCTCATTTAAACCATCAACCATAACCTGCTTCTCATTTTCAATACCACTTGGTATTAGAGCTGCAGTGAACTGCTGGTGAGAGATTCTAATTCCTGCAAACAAGCCCCTGTAGGCTTGCAAGGAAAACAGAGAGTTCCCCACTCGGTTGCCTGCTAGGTTCCCATCTGGCTGTTTTAACTTTGCTATTGCTTTTAAATGTGCCTGTTTCTGCACACGAAGTTTTCAGCTCTACCTCAAGAGACTCCTGGGTTCTCTTAGCGTCAGATTCTGACCAAAGTGTAGAGACACAGACTGGGTCTTCTTAACAAAAAGGAAGATCATATTTCACATTACAGTATCTAAAAGATTAATTCCACTCACATGATCATTTCCTTGTGAACCACACTTCTTTCCATCTGGATTTTTCCATCAGGAGGACAAAGAGCCAGTGTTACATACTACCTGAGAGAAAAGAGCAAGGAGTGTAAAAGATGAGTGCAGAGATGCTTGCTGAGAGAAAAAAAGAAGAAAAAACAGAGTAGACACCATTTTCAAATGCATCAAGAGGTTGCTTTTTTTATTTTTTTTCCTTCCTCTGACCCCATGCTATGGAATTTTGAAACATTTAGTTTGTCAGGTTTTTGATTCAGGGAATTTAGGATATTTGCCTGCAGGAGCTTTCTGTGTCATGTTATTGTTAGGTAGTGTTTGTGCTACTGTAGTAACCACAGGCCCTGCTGTGCCTGAGGCTCTCAATAATCTCATGTAAGGACTTGTTACTGAAAGACACCTGTCCCCATCTGGGCTATCAGCATAATCACAGGCAGAGCTGTGCCAGCTAGGAAGCTGCTAGCAAAAGGGAAAGAGGAAAGATGATTGGGGTGCAGCTAATGCCCTGCCAGACTCCTCTTGGGACTCCACACATTTGTTTCATCTCTCTACAGCTCAGTTTGGTCTTGAGTAGACAAGGGAACAACTATGGCAAAATGGCAGGAGGCCCTGTTACAGAGGTGGAAATTCAGGCTATACAAATAGGTGGCTACTCAGTCTGTGTTCATTTTTAGTTAAATAAAACATATTTTTCTCAACCAGGAACAAGCCATTTCATCTTGTTTTAATGTTTTAAAATATTTTATGCAATGCAGGAGAACGAATTCCAAAATAAAGTGACTGAATAGAAAAATGGAAATAGTAAATTTTTTTGAAATAACAAAATTAACTACTTCATATCTACAGCATTGGAGTGTTTGTGGTTTTACCCATAAAACTTTGCTGAGTTTTTTTGTTTTTTTTTTTTTTTTTTTTTAAATACTGGAATCTGCAAATGCAACACAAATCTGTTAAATGCTTTAGCCAATTCAAGATGCTGGGGATTTGTATGGGCTTTTTTCTTTTCTTTTTTTTTTTTTTTTTGCCAGAGAGCTGGTCAATAGAAAATGGCAATTGTTTCCACCAGAGAAAGGAAGGAAAAAAGCCCCAAACCAACAAACCAAAAACCAAAGCAATAAGCTTTGCAGGCTGTAGTATTCAAGTGGCTGGACAATACTGGGGAGATAGAAAGCTGCACTAGGTTTTTGTAGACAAGGTTCTGGCCTGACTGGGTCCCTCAGGAGCTGCACCCAGCTGCATGCAAAGAGCACGGAGTCACCCACAGCCCTTCCTGGGTGCTCCCTGCAGCCAGGCTGTGCCACCCACGGCCACCCCCAGCCTGGGCCTCCAGGGCAACCCCTGGACCACTGGGCAAACCTGGGCTCCACAGCCCCGACAGGGAACCACACATTTGGGGTGTACCCCAGTGCTCCAGGTGATTGGGAACTGATGCAGAATGACAAGACAGTTTTAAAGCTTGTGCACTACCTTGTATTTTGTGGATTGCCCTTAAAATTTCTGTCCAGCCTCAAAAGTCTCCCATAGGTAGATTGTTTTGTTTGTTTCTGTTGTTTTACTTTAAGCAGAAAAAAAAATAGCAGAGAAAGATAGGAAGAAAGAATCTAATGACATGGCTACTGTTTAAAAGAAAATTAATCCCATCCAACTTGCATGGTCTAGATCTCTGCAGAAAATGATAGTGACCTTGTAAGACAGAATTTTTTCCCTGCAGGTAGAGGGACTCCTGCTTTGCTACAGCCACTTACTGTTCCCAACTAGAGCAGCTTCTGGGAGCCACCCAGAGGGAGAAGCTTAGAGAAATGTAATCAGTCGCAGCACTTTTGCTACCTATGCAGTATCTTAAAGTAGAAGGTGGGGGGAAACCTTCACCAAAGTCCCTGGCCTTCAATTAAAAAATTCATATTGCTTTCCTCATTAGTCCAATCATCTGCTATAGCTATTTCCAAGCTTACCCCAAAGGCTCTGCAGAGCAATCCAATTTCAGGGCCAGTGCAGCGCAGGTGGGAGCGGTGTTCTTGGGAGGAGCTATGCTTGTGTTGACACAAGGAGCTCACTTGTCTGGCATTGGTTACATGAATAAAACAATGTTGGCACACTTTTTGGAAAGAGGATTGCTCTGTGAAAGGGAGCTCTGTTGCAAAGTATCTCCCTGGCTGTGAAGGCCAGAGTCACCTGCGAAGTGTCACTGGCACCAAAATGACTCAAATCTTGGAGAACCTCCTCAAAGTCAAGTCTTGAACAAAAGGCCTCACAGTCTAATTCTCTTTGTTCATCATCTCCATTACTGTAATGAACTGAGAAGGCTACAACAGAAGTTTAAAGCAGCAGAGGCTAGGAGAAGTGAAAGTTTGGTATCCATCTGCTCCACAACTTCCACCCTTAAGCATTTGCAGCAACTCAGAGAGAGCCACACTCCTCAGAAATGAGCCTGTGGTCTTATGAATCTCCTGATGGAGAAGCTGTATTATCTTTTTCTTGATTTCCTTTTACTGCCTCAGCTTAACGTTCTGTGTCGGTGAAAGTACAAACAGGTCATCATGAAGATGCTGGCAGTAGCTCTTGAGCACAGTGCATGACTTTCACAAGGCAGTAAAACTTGTAGAGCAATACACAGTATCTGTTTCTGTGCTATTCTTCATGCTAATCTGTGCTAGGATTGCACAACATACTCCTTTACCAAAGCTCTTGATCTTACATTATCTGCCCTGAAAAATTCATAGGCTTTTATCTCTATATTCCTCTCTACTTCCCTGCAGTTCTTTTACTTCATCATTAAAAGTAAAACCAGTCTTTTTTTTTTTTTCTATGTCTCCCATCATTTTTATTGTGCTTTTCATATCTTGCTTATTAAGTAGTTACCCTAGGGAGACCTCTTTCTTATTGGAACATACAAAAAGCTGTAACTGCACTTAACATTTGTGGAGAGGAGGAGGGAGGAAATGGCAAAGGAAGCAAATTTAGACTGAGGTCACAGACATATGCATGCATGTTCAGTAATATACCTTGTATAATCTCCACTTCTTTTTCCAAAAGCAAAAATATATTCTCCCTTCTTTTCTCCTTATTCCCCAAATCAGCCTATACTGTTAAAAATAATGTACATGGACAAAGTTGTTGTTTTAGGAGCAACATCTTTTTGGCTGCTGCTGCTGTGGGGCAGGAGATAGACCAGATGACTTCTGAAGGTCCCATCTGCACTTGTTTTCTAAAATTGCTGAGAAAATAAACCCAAACTTTAGATTTAGGCATTCAGGCATTAGACTGACAGCCGATGTCATATCAGAATAAACACCATTTACCCTCCTTTGGGAAGAGTTCTAGTGTGCCTTCCACATTGATTATGGCTCTAGTAAGAACAAGCAACCAAACACAGCTCATCAATATTTTCAGGGGACAAGAACAGCAATTTGAGATAATGAGATCCAGGCAGAAGAAATGCTCCTAAAGTCTCAGAGAAGGGACTGCTTGGATATCTTCACACTCTTACTCCTGACTGAGCTCTGCTTCCAGCTGAACCAGCTGGCCTGGGCTTCCTGGGCCTAAACCAGCAAACAGCATTGCAAGAGGGTTGCCCAGTTCCACAGCAGGATTTGTGAGGGTTCACAGGTCTGTGATCTCACAGACCTCTGAGGGAGCCCTAGATGGGATTCTCAACAGGACAACAATGCCACAACTTTTATATAATTTCAAAAATACTCTTTTTTTCTCACATCCTGGGTAGGTACCCTGCCCCTCAGACAGGAGAAATGGCCCCTCTCTGAAGGGAAGTAGCTATCACATTATTTATACAAAGTGGAACAGCTCCCAGAGGAGACACTGAGACAGACAGGCGCAAGAATACCAGGATAGCTAAGTGTCCAGGGATATTCAACTGAGAGAGAAAAAACTAGTTCAAATCCTTTCAACTTCTCTTTCTATGCATCCAGACATATGTATATGTCTATATATGCATGTGAAAATCCGTTCCTATGTAAACATGTATGTATGTGTATGCGCGTGTTTAAATACATCGCTCTAAATGAAAGAAAACTGTATGCACACACTTTTTATATGTGTGTACACATACAACATACAGATGTCTCTCACATACACATCCTAATAATTCCACCTTGGCACTAGAAGCTTTGTAGGTATAAGTCAGTTTAATGATCCATTCTTTCAAAAGCTTCAAGAATTTTAACTCATCAGGATCAAGTGTACACAAATACTCTGGTAGCTCTTCAACAAAAAGATAAATGATGCCTGTGTCTACAAGGTTTATCCAGTCTGCATTCTGGTGGTGCAGATGTTCTTTACCAATAGCGTTACTTGACAAGAAATTAAATCACATTATCTTATGCTGCTTTCTCAGGGGAGAAATTACATGCCTGTAGAGTCCTACCCCTGAGTTAGTCTGGCTCTCTGGATGCTTTTAGCAACACCTGCAGGCCCTGCTGCACACACTAGTTCTAATAATGTAATCCTATTTGGAGGGTAATGAACAGGTCTACTTTCTAGGGAATAGTATTTCTGTATGAAAATTTCCTCTCATTCATTTCAGAAAAGCTGTCTCTGATACAGCCTGAGTGCATGCAAGGGAGCAGCAAGATGCCTCACACCAGAGACTCCTCATCTCTGACTAGCAGCACTTCCTATGAAACACCAGCACTATCAGATCTCCAGCGACTCCTGTGGCTCAGAGGAGGCTCTGATAATCATGTGGACCAAGTCTGGCCAAATATCTACCTGGGAGATGCGTAAGAACATATGGTCCTATTGTTAAGCTCTTATCAGTGCCTGTGAGGAGGAGGAGGAAAGGCTATGGTACACTGGGGAGCAGTTTCTGGGTCTTCAGGAATGTTTTTGTGATCCAGGCTTCCAAAACTGGTGATGTAAAAGAGCTTGGATGTCAGGAAAAACGTGGTATACAAAATGGTGACTTACTTATAGTGTGTCTGAGTTGGATTTTTATATTCTTTGAGCCACCATGGATTTGGCAAAAATTATCTGTATTCTAAAGTCCTCAAAGAACCTATGCCAAATTGATGTCAATTCTGAGATGCATTATGTGGCCTGGAAACTGTGCTCTAAGGGAGTAAGCGAGATGCCAGTAGCCCTCACAGTCAAACAGGGGTAGCAAGACCCAAATGAATTGTACAACAGTGATCTTGGCATTCCAAATCCAAGCTTTCTTTCAAAGATGATAAAACTAAAAATATCAAACAAGAATTTTCATGCAAGTACCTTATTCTTGTTACCAATAATATTTATTCCTGTTTCCTTCTGGTTTGATTACTGCAGATTACCTAGATCATTAGCTCATTTTTCCCAGGTCCTCTTCCTCATGAATAGGTTCAGAATTCTGTAAGGTTCAGAATTCTGTAGAATGCCTGTAGTCACAGTTTATGGTAGGAAGTGGGGTTCACCTAGCTGGTGAACACAATGCATCCACTTCATGTCCAAACCAGGAACAAGGTGTTGCTGCATCTGTGTGAGTTCTCAGTCTTGAGACCAGGCACACTGTCGATGAGAGATTAGTTCTAAAATTTCCTAAACAAATATTTAAAGGAAAATCTTGACCATTTCATACAGCAAGCCATGTTCCCAGGGATAAACTGCTGGGAGGCATTCGCTTAACTGACAGTATCCCACTGGTAAGTCTGTGCTCCCACTGCTCTCCACACCTCCATATCACATTTTTCATGCACAAAGCACTCTGTGCTTCTCGAAATTTGCTCCTCTGAAAGCAGGATGCAGTTCCTGCATCCTTCCGTAGTGGGAGCAGGCACTAACTTTAAACCATGCTATTTTTACAGAATGCTAGGAGCGTTGCCAATGTGCCCTTCATGTCTTTCAACAGGTGGGCTGCTAGGAGCAAAACTACACTTCAAAGCCTCAACATTACTCATATCCTTAATGCAGCAGATGGACCATATAGCATCAACACAGGAGCCAAATATTATGCAGATCTGCACATAGAGTACTATGGAGTAGAAGCATTTGATGATCCTTCCTTTGATTTAAGTATCTTCTTCTATGATGCTGCCAATTTCATAGGCACGGCCTTAAACTCTTCAGGAGGTAAGAGAGAAGCAAAGAAAAGCTTTGGGAGGAAGTTTCAACACAAGCCAAATTACTTTTCCTTGCAGTAACAGGCACCAACAGAGCTCAGAATCAGCATATGGTTCAAGGCAGCACACACAGAACCACTTAGCAGAAGATGGAGAAGGGTGCCTATGCCATGTGCTGCAGGGAAGGTGGCTGTGCCAGGTCCCCAGGAGCTGGGGAAGACTGGCTGCCTCCAGCCCAGCATGGTGGAAAGAAGGGCAAGCTCTGAGACCAGAGTGGAGAGGGAAGGGCAGAGGCTGTGGCACTGCAGATGCTGCCCCATGGGCCCATCCTGTAGGAATCAGCAGGATCTGTGTGCTCCCACATGTCCCTCCCACCCCTCGCACACTGAGGGGGCTCCAGCTGGGGATCCTGCCCTGCCTGCTGCTCCCGCTCCCTGTGGGAGCACGGCACTTCAGTGCTGGCTGGAATGCTTCACACGCTCAAGTACTTCACAGAATTGGAGCCTTATTCAGCCTCTCTATTAAGCTAGAGAAGCAGCAGAAGTTAATGAACTAAGTCAAAAACTACGAGCCTGACCCACAGCCTGCTGAATTTTTGTCAGCAGAGTTTGGATTATGGCCTAGTTATCATAATTTCCATTTGTTCCAGAGTTTGCTCTGACTCTGACTGGCTGCAGGATCTGCTGCTTTCACTGGAGTGCTTTATTAAATCCTCAGTTATAGCTCACACTGGGCTGCTGAGATACAGTAAATTACGACTCCATTTTTACAGGCAGACTATCCCACAGAGTTTGTGGGACTTGCCAGTGATCACAGTCAGGGCTGGGCCAAATTTTTCTGCCAAAACTTGTTTTTTTCCACAGAAAACTATACTGACAAGCTTAGTCACAGAAAGCTTCTCCTTCCACATAAACTCCCAACTATTTTAATCTTAGGCCTAAATTAGATGGCAGGAGGTCAGTATGAAATACCACCTTGCCTGAGAGGTGATCTTCCTGAAATCATGAGGATCCACTAAACGTCACCATTGCTTTTTTAACTTGTTTTTAACTTTTTAAACTATTTTATTCTCCTGCCTTTGTCTTTTCCACTTTAAAAATGCTAAAGCACACTCACCTTTCTGTGCCTTTTTGTTTCTGAAGGTAAGGTGTTCGTTCATTGTGCCATGGGAGTGAGCCGCTCGGCAACTTTAGTGCTTGCCTTTTTAATGATCCGTGAGAACATGACACTTGTGGATGCTCTGAAGACAGTGAGTGCTCACAGAAACATCTGCCCAAATTCGGGGTTCCTCAGCCAGCTCCGGGACTTGGACATTAAACTAAACGAAGAGAGGAAAGGAACCAGAGCATCTCTTAGCAAAGGCCTGTGAGAGAGTATTGCTGAAAGAAAGAGGACAAAATCTTATTTCAGTTGCCCGTATCTCTTATAAATGAACTGCATTTATAAATTTAGGACACAAGTTTATGAGACACCAGGACGCATGCTATTAATAAAATTAGATTTTGCTTGTTCTTTCTGTTTTGCAAAGCCTTCCTAGATTTATATTTATGATTGGTTGTATACTCTATCTTGCATTCTCCACCTTAAAAACACTGCTGTCTGCTGGTTTAAAAGAAAAAAAAAAAAAGAGAAAGAGATCAGGTTCCACTTCAGAAATAGCTGTGTTTCAGCAACTAGTGAAGCTCATATCACTTTATGAAGTGTTAGGCTATTTGAGGTGAAAGACGCCATATTATTTACGCTACAGTAATGCTTAGAGGTTTTCTTATGAACCAGCCCCCTACCCCTTCGCTCCCTGTATCTCAGGGTTTGTATTTTGAGACTTGAATCTGGCACTGGTTAGTTCTTGCTTTTACAATTGGTGGAGCTCCTGAGTTGGGGCAAGAGGCTGTTTAAAGGCAGAGAAGCTGAGAAACAACACAAGCCACTCTAAGAAATTATTCCAGGTATCTCTACAGTGTTTTCCTTTTGGCTGTTGATCAGACCTTTTTCCTCCATGAAAATACATTTCTGTGAGAGGGCATTCAAATATTGTTCATCTTCCATAGTAAAAATCATTGAGGAAATGCTGCAGAAAACGCAGCATTCTAAAGAAGAAGGTGGGTTCCCAGCTGAGGCTGGTGCAGAAAAATATTTGACAACAAAGTTCAGGGTATCCCAAATTTGTCCGACAGTTCAAAATTATAAAATTTGGAATTCTCTTTCTCAAAAATAAAAGGTTATTAACATTGCAACATCATATTCTGTGGCATTTGCTTTTGTGAGGTGGACTCAAGTGAAAACGGAAGACACACAGGAATGGCAAGGGAGGTGTTGACAGGCATCAGGCTTTCATCTTTGTGTCTCTGGGCCACCATAAGAGCACTCAATAGCTACTGTCATCTGATGGATCAGTGCTGCCTGGAAACTATGTGAAGCACATCTGGCTTTGGGTTCCCAGCAGACAAGCATTTGCAGCACAAAGCCAGCTCCAAAGCCAGCTGGGGATGGCAGTCTGTATTCCTAGTACCAAACTCAGGAATGCAGAAGCATGAATACTCCCCACCATGTGAGCTGGCTACTAAAACCAGCACAGCAACAAGGGAAAACATTCCTTGCCATTCCCAGTATTGTCTACAAGGTTAATTTCTGTCCTCAGGACAGACAACTCAGCACCTTTTATAATTCTCTTAGGTGATACCTACATCTGCTCTGTGGGCCCAACTACAGGAGCCAGAGCACAGAGCAGAGTATTTGGCACCAAGGACCTGATGCCAAAATCATACCAAGAGCGTCTCAGGGGGTTTTATTTTGGACTAACCCTGAGGACTGGACAGCCCTGAGCAGCAGTAGAGAAGTGCTGGAACACTTCTTTGCTTTAGCTCCCTGCATAAGGAAACCTACCTATGAGCTCTGGGGCTGCTCTGCTAAGGCAACAAAACTTAAGCAAGTAGGAATAGCCAAATTAAAAGTATACTTCAGACCCAAATCAAAATTTAATATGCATGTTTCTGTTACCAATTAAATCTAACAAAGTGATTTAAACTTACCAAACAAGTCAGGGAAACTCTCCAGTGGATCTGTCTATAGAGATGTCCCAAGCCTCAAGTACAAGAACCACTTTTTATCCTTCCCCCTCAAGGAAGCAGGAACGAGGCCAACCAGCCATTTCCGGGCTGGCGCAAAGGGCAGAGCTGGGGACAGTTGCTGGGGGTATTCGAGTATGTGCACATTAAACGCATTTCACAGGATACAAACTTACCGCACTTTTAAAATACTAATTGGTGCCAATGGAAATCTGCAGCTTGCTCTGATGGTAAAAATACTATAGCACAGCAGAGTAACACACAGAATGCAACTTCTCAGGTTGCGAAGTCTCGCGCGCGGTTTTTCTCCCAAAAGCGCGCTCCGCACCTCACCGCACATCTCACGCCGCATCCTGTCCCGTCCCGGGCGCTGCCCTCCGCGGCTCCGGCTGCCGCCGCCAGGTGGCGCGGTGGGCCCGGCACGGGCGGCGCCCCCGGCCGGTCGGGAGGGTGCGGGAGAGTCCCGCCGGGACCGCGCCGAACAGCGGGCGCTGCCACCCGGACCCGGGCCTCGGACCCACCTTGGCTGCTTTGTTCCGAATTCGAGTCAAACCCTGGCGAAAACGGGGCAGCCGATGCTCGGGAGGGCGCTCGCCCTGTCCCGCCGCGGGCGGCCCGCGCCGCCTGGCAGAGCGGGGCACAGCAGCGACGGACCCGGCTGCCCCCCACACGGGCGGGCCAGGGCTAAGCTCAGCCACCCCTTCACGCCTCACAGCAGGGCCGCGCTGCAGCTGCCCCGCAAGGAGCAGGGGTGGCACCCCCTGCTGACGGGGCAGCCCTCAGGCCCCGTGTCCCGGCACCGCCCGCGCCCCCGGCCGGTCACAGTCCCTGGCACCGCCTGAGCACCGGCATCCTCCTCAGCTCAGCCTCGCCAGCTGCCTCAGCCCGCCTGCTGCTGCAGGTCCAAAGAGGGGAGAGGAGTACGGGTTATAATTAACAGAATTAAAAATAGGCTTTGAATAAACTGAACACCCGGAGAAGCTAGAAACTTGTGCATCTGGCACATTAGGAGGAAAGTGAGTGGTACTATTCACATAAAAGTAATCCAAGACACCGCAGCGCGGGAGCTTCGACTACCAGGCAAGTACCTTTAAGCTTGTTTACAAACCAAGCCCCAGTGAAGGCAGCACCTGCACCGAGCAGTGTAACCCCCCCACAGCCAGCAGCGAGCCCCCGGCAGGGCCAGGCCAGAGCAGCGGCTGGGCCCTGGTACTCAGGAGCTCCAATATTTGTGAAATTCGAGTTTGCTTTCCAGCTGGACTTACAGGCTGAGGACCTCTTGCTGAAAAAGATGCTTAAAAAACCAAACCCATTTTATTTAAATACCAGTCTGGCTTGTATTGAAATTTCTTACGGATCTACCTTTAAGATAATAGCCGTGAAACACTGGATGTGGGTTTCCTTCCTCTCAGCTGATGTTCACAAGTCGATCAAGGAAAGGGAGAGATTGTCCAGCCAGTTACCCTGGAGAAAATGTGAAACAGACTACGAGTAAAATGCTGTGCAGTTCACAAACAAAACCTGGGGGAACAAAATGAAAGAGTAAGAAGTTTGAGAGGAGAGTAAGGCGGAAAGGGGGGGTTCTTTTTTTTTTTTTTTTTTTTTAATGTTAACTCTTTATAGTTTGGGGCATTTATAGTTTATTTATAACTAGGATAGACTTTTCAGACAGAAATAGGGTTTTTAATATCAGCAGCCTTCCTCAGAATGTTTTTATTGAGGAAATATGCTTGTATGGCTGTGGAAGCCATTGTGATGTTTGCAGTAAAAGAGTACAGAAGGAGAAGACTGGGTTAAATTAATTCCTGTTAAATACCTACCAGCAGACTTGCTGTCTGTATGGGGAGCTGGAAACAGAATTGTACCAGGGTAAAAAGGATAGTGTGTCTATTTATAGTGCTGCCTTCAACACCATAGGAATTCAAAGGAAAACTCCAACTCAGCACACAGTCTTCTCATCATCTTATTCTGTCAAGATTAAATGGGGCCTGAGATCATTTCCCCTACAAATCCTTTCTAGGAAGGATCAGTTCCTTTGTGCAACAAGGAACTACTGTGGTACAAATCACTCCAGAGGTCAAATCCTCACCGGGGCAAATGTTACCACTTTGTGTAGTCAGAGGAAGAAGAGAAAGAGACAAGCCCTACAAGCCTCAGCACTTGAGCAGAAAAGACCAAAAACATCTGCTCCCCATACTGTCCCCTGCCCTTCTTACACCAGGTGCTTTGGGGCACTTGGAAACAAAGAGGTGTGTGTACCTCCAGCACAATCCCAGTGCCAGACAGCAGAGAGAGGAATAGGAACAGTTATGGTCATTCATGGTATCACCTGAGATGAGGCCCTTACCCAGTGTGCCCCTCTTGCCACTGCAGAACCATCCATCTCTGGGAAGGAATGGGCTCCAGTAGGTGTGTGGAGCACCATTTATGGGTACAAATTTTCTCAAATGTTCAGAGTACAAATGAAAGCATCTTTGGAAAGGGTATTAGCAAAAACCTGACTGCTGCTCTAAAAAAAAGGTAGGCTCCTGGAGTTCCTTAGCTCCACTCTTCTTTTAGCATCATGGTGCCTCAGATCTTTCCTTCTCATCTTCCATCTTCCAGTTTCTCTTTTAATAAGAGCTGCTTTTTCATTCTTCACAAAGCACTACCTGCTCTGTCTCAATGCTTCTCTTTTGTAATTCTGTTACCAAGCTGTCTGCTAGGTGGGGAGCAGAAGGTGCAGGACTTGGTGCTGCCTTTGAGGTACAGGTAATTATTATGTGCATCTGTTACTGTGGTTGCTGCCTCAACAGGTGGAAAACATGCTGTTCTCTGATAGATTTGCATCACTCCATGCTCCTGCCTTGTCTTTTCTCTAAAGCCAGTCATGTGGTGTTCCTAAAATAATAAACACAGCCTCGCTGCTGCCACAAAAACCCCTGGTAAATATATTTTTATGGGAATGAAGTATTAAAGGATTTGAACACTTACTCACTGAAAGCAAAATACGAGCAGTAAGGTTGGGTAAAGATTCTGAGGCTGGTTTGCTTCCTTTCCCTGGGGCACATCGAGGCTGCACTGTTTGCACTTTAGAGATGGATAGTGGGGAATTACTTAACCCAAAATGATGGAAACAATTCAGACTATAATAATATAGCTTGAGAGTTTCTCATATTACATCTATTCCCCATACTGCTGGCTATATTCTGCCTTCAGATTCACGTGAACAACTCTCATTGGAATCTGGAGGAACTATATTTGAAGCCAAAATGCATTTCATTGTCTTTTTGAAGTCCCTCTGCAGTTTCGTGGCTAAATTCTAAGCTCAAGAACTGGGAACAAAGCTTGTCTAAACATTTCCCAGTGTCTGTCTCTGTGAGATTCCCATCTGTTGTGTTTTATTTTGAATCTTCCTACTTTCCTAAAAACACAAAGCAAACACACATTTCCTCTGCCCTGGAGTGCAGGAGTCCCCTAATTTCCCAGCAGGTTCTGTCACAACTTACAATGGATCCAAGTTTGTCTAAAAATGCTACAAGCCCTTTGAGGAGTAGAAAGGGAGGAGACCAGAAACGTGGGCCAAGTTTCTGAGTGTTGTGAACAGCCCCTGACCCCCAAAGGGACTCCGTTTCCTGTTTCCTCTCTCCCAAAAAATGTCACCTGGGTTTGGGTTTCATTAAGAGAAATATACACTGCTCAAGTCCAGCCTCTAATCCTTTGGTTTGTGCTTCCTGCTGACACTGCAGAGACTACAAGAGCCACGAAAGCTGAGTCTGAGTTTGGGGTTTCACATTTGCTACAATAGCAGAGCAAATTAAATGGAGAGCATGTTAAGTGGTTTGGGAGATTGTTGTTGACCAACAAATCTTCATTAAGTTGCTGCACCAAGCTGTGCTGCACCTCTGATGAAACTGATCATTGTGTCTCCTATGTTTCAACCATTTTGCCACCAGGTTTAAGAGAAATTCAAACTTGCTTGAGGTCTAATTAGAAATAAAACACAATATTAATCCATCTTGCTCCATACATGCACCCACTTTGGAGGTGTTAGTGCATCTTTCAAATAGGCCAAGCTTCATTCTGTTCACCACCCATTATTTACTGCCTTGGTTTTGCTAGTTCTTTTATTTACTGCCAGTGACTCATGGAGACTTTGCTCACTGGTTTATGATGATTTTCTGTATCACCAGATGTTTCAGCTCAAGAGCTGCCAGCATAAACCCCAAGAGTTCATACAGCTGGCACCTCGCAAAAGCTAAGCCTGTGCCCAGAATAAAAGGCTTTCACAGGACTAGAGCAAAGTCCTGTTCTGGTGATGTTTGTGACTGAAGGGAGGCTACTACACCTGGGGACTCTGAGAGCCTTCCCTGCAGACCACTACAGAAATATGGCTCCATAGGTATAACTCAGGTGCCAAGTTACTCTGCTTTATGGGCTTTAAAAATACTCTGTCAAGTTTAGGACAGAGAGGTTTAAGGGAAAAGTACAAAGTAAATACGAGGAAGTACTCAGCAGTACTGAGAATGACAGCCTGTGGGATCCTCTGCCCCAGACTGTCTTTGCCATGAGGGAAGAAACAATTACTCTTTTAAATATAATGTAAGAAACAAGATGTCCATGCGAGTACAGCATAAATGGGGAAGTTAGTTTCAGTATTATTCTTTGACAGATACCATTTATAGTGGCCAAACTACTTGTTGGTCACGGAGCTTGGCCATACCCTATATCACGTTGTCCTTAGAATCATATAACACTTGACAAATTCAGATGGCCCTCAACCTTTTCCATACAGAAAACATAGATTATTTGGGTTTATGCAGTAGTACTACATAAACATTTGGATTCCCAGCACTTGAGCAGTGCAGCCTCCCCTTCACAAAGGTGCCTATTGGGTCCCAGACAAGACTGAAGAGTGCAAACACAACAGCTGCCTTCTAATGGGATATGATTTTTTTGTATTAGAAGTTACTTGTTTTCTATGCTGGAGGAGAAGATATGTTCTGGTTTTGTAGTGGGTGATCTATGACATTTGAGGGCACATATTTTTACCTGCTAGTTTGTTTTAGAAAGATGGTAAGAGTTAACCTGGAGGACAAGTGATCAGAAATACCTGTAATCCCAAGAGCTAACACAATTGCTGGGAAATTCTAGACCTCAAATCAGCTCTGCTACAGAATATGATGAATTCCTATTTTTTTCTCTTTCACAGACTTAGTAGTGAGCCTTTACAATGAGAAGAAAGCAATTTGCTTAGCTGACTTGGGATTTCATCTCCTTCTGTTGCATCTCTTAGACTATACACACAGCAGCAAGCAAGCCTCAGCTGTGCTCTGTCTAACTCTGACCTGTTACTTGATTTACTGGCATTAGTTCTCAAATAGTATATTACGTTATAACTCAAAGGATCTGATTAGAACTAGCCAGTATTTTAATGATTTATGAGGGGCATCTGGGACAGCATGGGTAGCATACACGTTGTGTCACTGCTATAGGAGGAATCTGCATTGATCATATCAGCATGCTCCAAGACAAGTGCGTGTCAAATTCCAGTAAGCCTCAGTTCACACACTTGATCTGACAGGTGGCCAGGCTTGCACTGGGACTGACCATAGTTCTCATGGTGGGAATAAAACAAAACAGCTGGATTGCTTCTAGCCATTGCATTATGAGAGGATTTCCATTCCTTTCTATTGTTCTATTTCTATCTTGCCGTGCTTAAGAAGGTGTTTATCCTTCCCAGTTTTGTAGCCAGAAACCTGGGCCACAGGAACTTGCAATCAGCTCTGTGATTTATCTTTCTGCCAGAAGCCACTGGTGCAAAATACAGGCTACTGGAACTAAACTTCCAGACCTCTCCATGTCCTGCCATGTCTGTCAAATTGCTAGCAAGGCTCAGATCAGAGAGGCTGGGGTGTGAGAAAGATAAAGAGACAATTAGACAGTGCAGTTGGTTTAATGCCATAATGTCACTGCATTTAGTTAGAGATCATACTATTATTTTTTTAAGT
This sequence comes from Rhipidura dahli, assembly GCA_013399225.1. Taxonomy (NCBI): domain Eukaryota; kingdom Metazoa; phylum Chordata; class Aves; order Passeriformes; family Rhipiduridae; genus Rhipidura; species Rhipidura dahli. The sequence continues at coordinate 1,734,571 of VXAC01001016.1, forward strand.
AACTGTAAAAAAAAGTCTTTGCAAGCACAGAAAGAAGGGTATCAGGAGAAGAGTGATAAAAGTGTGTCTTGTCCTTGTTTTTATTTTATGTGTTCTGAATTTTCTTTTGAGCATTGAAGCCAACATCTGCCAAAGCATTCCTAAAAAACCTTGTCCTCCAGCATGGAAATCCAACCTTGATGGTTACTCACCTCCTATTCTAAGCTGCCTTTCCCTTGCTAGAGGTGAGTAAAAGCTTTTGACCCACATTAAACCCAAGGGCAACTCTTAGCTCACGTCCAGGTATCGCTACCAGTGTTTGGCAGCACTCTGCCCCTGGGCTGCCTCCCAGCTCAGACTTGTGGAGAGATGTAGAAAAATCATCAAGCTTAACTTTACCATCTCCACCTGTGTGGTGGGAACAGCACTGTTCCTGTTTATTACAGGATCACTGTAATAAAAGCTATGAAAGACTTTCCCGTGCCCAAGAAACACCAGGGAATCTTGGCTGCCTACCTCCTGCTGTTTCCCATCTTACTTCCTAGCAGGTTACTCAACCCTCCTGCTATGCCAGTGTAGGGGGTAAGTGTCTGCTGTCTCGAGTAAATTGGGTAGCTGAGCTGTCTTTGTGGTCCTGGAAGAGACCACAGGACAAGAACAAAGAGCAGTGAAACTTCTAATGCCCTCCAACAGAAGAGACACAAGAAAAAAAAAAAAGAAAAAGCAGCAATATATTGTTTTTAAGATAGAAGAACATACCAGAGCTAGTCACAGGGGAGAAGGGCTTTGCATTGTGCCATCCTTTGGTTAGATCCTTGGGGCAGAAACCATTCATTTGTAATGGAATTCTTTGAATTCTGAAGCCTGATGATTTCAGTTCTGGGCTGGAGGACACTGCTGTATTAGTTACTGTTAACAGCAGCCTCATTCACCTTCAGATGTGGGCTCCTAAACTCTCTTGGGCCACAGGACGCTGACCCAAGGGACTGCATTCCAACTGGGGTTTTGTGCAAGGCGCAGCACAGGAAATCCTTGGCCCCTAAACCTTGCCAAAGCAAGAAATAAACATGACTTCAGGTCATTTAGGAGGTGACCTGGGGAAATTAGATAAGGCTAGATGAAGAATATGGAACATGGAGTAAATCTGAAGAATAAAACCATGCAGAGAGACTGGAAACAACCCAAGTGACACTTTGAGCAAGCTCCATGCAGCATGCCCAGCAATCCACCTGGCTTTCTCATGTTGTGTTCAGTTGGATGTGTGCTGTCCAAATCACAACCCCTTACATAGCAGACTGTATACAAAAGAGTGTGGGGCTTTGGCTGCATGGCAGTCACACTTTCACCCCAAATGGTCTTGGAGATGGAGCAGAGAATGTGCCTGTGCTACAGCATGAACAGGCTCTGTCTCCTAAAGAGTAACAGTGTGAGGCTGAAGTGCATCACCACAAAGGTGAGCATCCTCTAGGCCACCAGGTCTGCGTCAGAGAACAGACTCAGCACATTTCAGGCCATCTGTGAATAAATCCAAGCTTGTGCCTCTCCCCTGGGTCATGCTGTACTAACAGCATCCAGTAAAAAGAGCAGCACATGCTCCCTGCAACTTTAGGCTGCAGATATTGATAAAGCATTGCTACAAGCCATGAAAAAGCAACTAGGATTTGTGTTGTTTAGGGAGAGTGAGAGCTTTGGAGTAGTTGTACCAAAAAACCAGTGTCAGCCAGACAACCCAGCTGGTTCTGACTGGCAGCTCCAACAGGAAATCGAAGTGGCACATGTTGTTCCTGATTTAGAGCAACCTGCATCAACTTGCCAGCCTGTCTTTCAAAAATGTTTCATCCTTCAGTTTTTCAGTAAGCTTCTGAGGGTGCTTCTAGGAGGAAAAATGGAGCTTACCAATTCAGAGAATACCAGTTTTCACCCCCAACATGTTATTGCTGGAGGCAAGAGAGATACAGTGATGTAACCATTATTGAGCCCAGAAAAAGAGCCAGCCTTAACACAGAACAACTAAATTTTAGGTAAGCTTGTCTTCAAGTGCAAGCATAGTGATATCAAGAGTGTTTCATAGCATGTCTAAGAACTGTTTAGTGCTATAATGCTATAGATTGGGATTTTTACTTTCTTAAGAAGTAAGAGAAAAATGTCAGTATGAATGGAGGAAGGAGTTAGAGACTGTCAGAACTGACAGTGAAGTCTGATGGCTGCAGTCCATTGCCAGAGAGGACACCAGCAGTGATATTTGATGTAGGAGCAATAACCTGGCCAGGAGCTAGAGACAGTGTCAAATATGGATGTGGTGCTGCCGTCACAAATAGCATGGAGATGTGGTAGATGCATTTTGGACCAGCTACTGTCTTTGGGTCGTATGAAGTGTGTCTGCTGGTCTACCCCATCAGGTTGGGTTAACGGGTGTAAGGATGCACTTGGCAGCTGAGAGCAGAGGTACCAATGGGCTCCAGAGGGCCTAGTTTTGCAGCTGAACTTCTATTCTGCTCACAGCCAAAAACCTAGGGCTGGAAGGGAACCGACTTTGCTTTACTTGCTTGCCAAGAGCCAAGTTCAAGTCCTTAGAGCTCTACAGTGCTCTTGCTCCAGCTGATGACTTAATGAACACCTAGTGCTGGAAGGAACACAGCTCCCTGCACAGCCTTAAACTCTGCGTTTCCCTGCATATGCAATGACATCATTGCCACCTGAGGGCCCAAACTCTGGTCTTGGCAGGTAAAAGCCTTTTGGGTCAACTTACATTTGGGTTCTTGCTCTCGATGCATATTATGTAATGATTGCTCGATGGCTGTAATTAAATGACTGTAAAGCACTACCTAAAATGCACCAGTAATAAATTCTTAATAGTTGATGCTATAACAAGCAGTTACACAAAAAAATATATTGTAACTTGCAGATTGTTAACAGTGTCTGGGCCTGTTGAATGCTCAGCTTTAAATAGTTACAATGCACACTATTAAAAGGGCATGTAAAATTTGTAACTTGTAAATAAGTCCAGTTCAGAAACAAAATATAGCCAGTGGTGAAGAAGCTACAGAAGAGTTTGGGGTGGATAAACTGCCTCTCATCTCTACAGTCCTTCTGGTGATGCTACCTGTCAGCCGTGGTTTCTGTAAAGCATACTCTGTGTACATTCCCCTGCCTGGTACAGATTGTGTCCGTGACTCTGTCCTGATTCACAAACATGGTTAGGATCCCACTTATATTACAAATATGCCACTAGGTACAGCAACCCATGGTTTTTCATTTTGTGAGAAAAGGATGGGTCAGGGAAAATTAATTTTGCTGCTCGTATTTTTCACTTCTCTTATCCACTCAAAGCTACTGTGTGGGCAACAACTACAGAGTTGGTTTCCCATGGCTAAAGAATAAAATAAACATACGTTTAAGACCCAGAAGTGTTAGCAAAATCAGCAGGTGGCCAGGTTTTGCACACTTGGTACAACATTGCTGCATATCAAAGGATGGCTTAGTCTAGCCACTGTCAGGAACTGCACACATGGGTGGTAAATACAAATGTACTAACCAGCTGATGACAAGAGAATATTTTATCCTACAGTCACAGAAAAAAACCTCAGAGGCCACCCTGCTTTGGGGTCTGCATGCTGATACATCCTGAAACAGTCAAGACCATCAGGTTTGAGAACTGCAGCCTGGCCCACAGACTTGCTATGAAAAAGTTAGACATTTTTGAGGCTTCTGAGGCCTGGTAATCCATAACATCAGTGGAAACTGTGGTAAACTCAGCATATTTGAGAACCAGGATGGGTTGATTAATTTCTTCCTTATATTTGAGTAGTGTGTTGCATCAAAAATATAGCTGCTGATTTGCCTGGATGGCACACAGAGAAAATTTTATGTGGACAGAAGGGAAGCATCGCAGTTCCTCTAAAGTTAGGATAGAAAATGTTTGCCAACGCAGTACTGAGAGGAAGAAAAATCAGATGTCTTTGCCTTCTTTGTGCTGCTCAAAGCTGTTCAGTGCATAGATTTAGTCAGCTCCTCAACACAGGCCTTGTGTGGTCTGTGGAGAGCAAGTCCACCTAATGGATTTTACCAAGTCCCACCAAGTGGGTGCCTTGCCCTAAACGTATAGTCGGGTTACACTTGTGGGTCTGGAAGCCTCTACTAAATTTGGAAGTGCTGTTCAGATTGCATCCTCCAGCTGCTGGAGATATTTTCCTACAAACAGTTGGCTACTCAAATACCTTGTGCCTCCCTAGGCACTTCCTCTATCTCAGCTTTCAAGTCCAGCCAGCCCTACCTCAGTCATTGCTGTGTTTGATTCATACCATCCGTATCTCGTAGTGCTCCTAGCAATTGATAAATTACGACTCCAGTGAAACTATTGGGTTAAACGCTAAGGAAGGAAGAATGATGACAGTAATACTTGTCATTTGTGTGCTGATGTAGCAACACAAAGCCCTCTCTCAAACATATGTTATCTTGGAGGAACTTTTCCTGGGGATAGGCTTTATGAGAAATGTTTATGGCCTTTGAATACTTGATAGGCATGAACTTGACACGACCTGCTTGGACAAGGCCTAGGCTTCAGCCTAGTCTTTTACCACCACAAATCAGTCTATCTGAAGTATAGTCAGACTCATATCTTCACTAGGATGGCAAGGTTATAGCACATAGCAGCTTGAGAAAACACAGGATAGAGGTTAATTTGTTCTCAGGATTTAAAGACTCAGAAATGTCTTTACTTACGTCATAAGAAAATGGCTATGTTCTACCCATACAGAAAAGCCAATATAGGCCCTGGGATGATTAGTATATTTGACACTTGATTGAAATGAGAGCATTGACATCCTTGTATTATATGCAGATCCCACCTTTATCTTGGCATTGGAAAATGCAAGTTAAAGCAGAGGTTGTAAAGGCTTTCTACTAAATATCCTAGACACAAGAGTTGTTTTTTCCTCCTGGCTTACCACAGCATCATGCTGCAGGATTTTCTGCTGCTTCATTTCAGCCTTCCTACCATCCTCTCGATTTGATCTCGTATCGATGTTATGTCAAATTGTCAAATTACACTGACTTTTCCTTTTGTTGTTTAATTAAATATTGTGGAATTGGAGAAATTGGGTAGAAGGTGGCCTATGTTTCCAAGGTCTGAGACACCTGTAAAGAAACACCTGTCTCTAAAGGCCTTCTCTTCAGCATGGCACTGAATAGCACTGATTATGTTACAGATAAAGCTTTAGTCACTGAATTAACTGAATCCCAACCAAAGCATCCACAGTATATGCAGTCCATAGGGCCATTCACTGCTGGGCAGATGGGAATCCTAAACAGTCAGGAAGGAGATGATATCTGGGACCTCTCACAGGACTACTTTCCTTTCTTTCTGGGATAGTTGATACATAAGGAACCATTGACCTGGCTGCTGTCATAGCCCAACTACAGCAAAGCCACCCACACCCATCAGTCCAGGGGGGTGGCTACAGGTGCAAGCAGGGATGGAGGCACAAACAGCCTGTGTCATACTCTGGGTCCCTGCATCATCAGAATGATGTGCTTGCAGTAGGCCTCTTTGATTGCCATCCTGCTACTTGCAGTTAAGCAAATCCTATTGCATAGTTTAGATACAATTACAGTTGCAGTACAAACCAATTCAAAATTAATATAAATATCATGGTAAAACTTCTCCTCTGTGATTGAATAATTACCACAATACAACTCCAGCAGAGCAAAAATCAGGAATGTTTCATGTCATCATCATTCAGAAACCAGCATTTTAAAACTGTATTGCTCATTCATGCAACACACATCTCAGAAACAGATCCACTACAAAAAGTCAGTATAGAGGAATTGAGCTGAGAGTCATTAAAAACATATTTTTTAAATGAACAGCCATCACATTATTACATATAATAATTTTCCTTTCACACTAAACTTTTTAATATCCTTACTCCTTATAAAACATTGCACAAAATTTTAATCATAGCATTGTTCTCTTTAAACATTTGCATTTCAGTAATGACACTTGCATGTATAAATTTAGTGAGTTAAGATGTTAGACTGCTGCGAGAACTGAGTAGTCATTTATTCAGAAAAAAAATTATCTTGTTTTTCTGTTTGTAAATTTTCTACGGAACACTATTATTTTTTCAGTGTGTTCATTATTCAGCATATTAGTTGAATAGTCCTACTGAGGCTTCTTTACTTTTGAACCGTTCACAGCCTGTTAGTTGCAGTTATTTCACATCTGAAATTTAAACTCCAGTCCTTCCTTTTTATTGGACATAGAGTTTACACAAACTGGTGCTATTCTCCTGTTAAAAAAATGGGACCAGAATGAAGATGAAATAAGTTCTGTACACACCATTGGCAGTTCACATTTGTGTTTCAAAAGGAGTAAATTCCTTAGCTATAATACAATATCCACATGAGCACAAGCTGAAAGTCATCGTAGGATAATTCTGAAGCAGTCCTGTTTTATAAAGACCATTATTCCACAGCTTTCAATATCCATGTTGCACACAGTACCTCCTTTTGCCCAGCCTATGCAGCTATGTTCCCTTCTGGAAACAATTTTAACAAAGCAAAACAAAACAGTCTTTGAAGGAGCACTTTTCCTTAGGTGCACTCTACGTCACAGTTATCTGCCCAGCTCTTGTGAGGCTTAGGAAAGCAAGGCTGACAGAAACCTTTGGTCCTCTGAGGTAATAGGAAAATCAAAGTATTTATACAGTGGAGAGGGCAAGAGAAAAGGATAAGAGGCAGTACTGAATAAGAAAAAAACAAAACAGTTTAAAGCGACTTTACAGGGAGTGAGAAGTGCCCTAGAGTGGTCATTAGCCACACTGCAAGGAATCAGGTACATCAAAAAAGGGGAACATCTGTTGCAGATATTATGAGGTGGGAAGGATTGGAGGAGGCTGTTATTCTTGAAAGTACTTAATGAACTGGCAGATGGCCCTGTGGTCAGGGCACAGGAAATCCAAGTCCCATTTCTGCTGCAGACCTCCTGTGTGGGATCAGAAAAGTGTCCAAAATCACCAGCAGGAGACAGGCAGAGCTGGCACAGTGGCCAGTGTCAAAGCTGCAATCAAAATCAATGGGAGATGCCTGTTCCAGTAGGGAATTCCTCCATGTGTCCTCTTGCATAAAGCCATCCAAAATGGGCAAGAACATCTGGTTTTGTTTTCACAATAAAAGCTGACACTGGAGGAGATATGCACATTTGGGAGGGGAGCACATTCCACAGTGGAGCCCTTTGTAATGCTCTTGTAACAATACAAGACCATTCTGGGAACATTGCTTGGTGAAAACTTAATGTATCCAAGAGGCCAAAGCTGCCATGAAGGTGGCAGAAGATGGTGTACTGAAATAACAGAGGGCTCCTCCTGGGTGGCAAGGCACATTACCCCACATGCATGGCAGAAGGATGACTTGTAGGGGCCACCTTCTGTGGCCTAACTCTGACACTTCCCTCCTTCTTTTCTATGGATACTTCAGGGAATTAGTTGCTCCATTTTCCCTTCAGCAAAGCACTGTATTAATATGAAGGTGCAATGAGCTCCTTCATATTAATACAGTTAATCTGAAGGCTAGCCTTCAGATCATCTTGCATGGCCTTGGTGCATGCAAAAAAAATTTACACCAAAATGTGAACTTAGGGCTAGAGAAGATACCTGGATGGGAAACTAGAACATTTCACCACAACTGGTGTTTGAAAAGAAATCGTTAATGAAGGTCCTTGAACTTAAAAACCCATTTGTTAACGATATGTTCAGCAGAAAGATCCAAGATTTCAGGTTTTCTGTCCTGGACTGTTTTACCCCAAACTACCCCTCAAATCATTTATGTAGAAGACATGCTTCAGGCAGTGCCAGAGCAAGACTTTGTCTCACTGACTCTAACTTCACCCATGTCCAAGACAGGTGCTTCTGTTTTAAGGCTCATGAATTGACAGATTTTCTACTATCTATGTAATGCAGATGTTTGGCTTATTTTTAGAACATACCAAAAAAAGGTCAATATTTTCTTAGAAAAGAACTCTGGGAAAAATATCATTTCTATTCCTCTCTTAAAAAAATCCTTCCAGCAGTTCAAATCTACAGCTAATCTACACTGTAGAGCAACCACATTTCAAAAGAAATGTACCATATGGAAACAGAGTAATTCCAGAGATAAAGTGATGCCTAAAAAAAGTGTTTCTCCTTGTAACTGAAGTGCTTGCTTCAAGATTAGAAATGGGATAGTTCATGGAGGGAACAGAGAGGAGCGAAATGCAAATTTTACAACTTATTAAAAAAGTTAGTTAATACTCATATGAATGACAGCTGGAATCACTGTAACTCATCCAGATTTTTCTCACATGAACATTTGTCATGAGGACAACCAGTATGGCCAGTAAATACCATTGGAAAGAACCAAACTACTCCTTACAGAGTTTTCCCCATTCAAGTTGACAGTTAATAGCTAACCAGTGAATAAGATTTTGCATGACTTACTCTACTCAGTTAAGATCAGTTTGTTGAGCAAATTAGAAGACAAATCAGATAAAGCATATATAAGGAAGCCCTAATTACCTGGTTAAAGGAAAACTTCAGCATACCAAATTAATACCTTGTTTCTACACTCTTTGAGTAGATACAAGATGTTTTCCACAGTATTACCTCTTTCCATGTGAAAGCAGAAGTCTTGTGCTGGCTTATCAAGGGCTGAGCTTTTTCACTGTTCTAATAATAGCCTCTAGAATTCCAGACAGTAGTAGGAATTTCCCCATTTCCTATGAAGAAAATTATCTTTAAATATATAATGAGGTTTTAATCAACCGTTCAAGAAGGTGAGAGGAAGAAAGGGGGCTGTCAAAAATACCTCTGGCTGGTGGTGAATGTCTGTCCTCCCCTTTCAGGATGGCCTGGGACTCCTTGTGCAGCCAGGACTTACGGCGGCCCAGGATAAGAAGTGCCTCAAGCTGGATGCCCAGCAGTGGGAGCAGCGCTGGGACACCATCCCTGGAGGAGCTGCGGCGCCTGCTCTGCACACGCACACACCCCACAGGGCACGTGGATGAAGTCTGGCCAAACCTTTATGTGGGAGACCTGTAAGAGACAGGAAGGGCTGAAGGTTATTGCAACTCTTCCCCCCAAATCTTCCACTCTTTATTTAAAAAAAGAGAGCTACGCTTTAATTTGGGGACCTCTCACAGCAGGTCTAAGTGTTGAACAAGACTGAACTGTGCATGGGATGCTATAGCATAGAGAAAACATATCCTAACTAAGAAGAATATTCTCCCTCCTGGTTTCTACTCCTGTGTTAGTGCAGGAATCACACACTGAAACAGCCCACTGAAGCTGTGGCATTGGTGCTTCAGGCAGTCATGCCAGAGATGGGTAAAACAGGTTCAAGCTCATTTTCTCCTCACTTTGCCAGATGGCATCAGTCCCTGAACATGCTCAGCAGACATGTTTTGGTGAGAAAGCCCTTAGCTTGTGCAGAAATATCTCCACCACCACCTTTTGTCAGTTGCAAACCATCTAAACATATGTTTGGAAAAAAAACCCGAGGGAAATCTAAGAGTCAGTTTCTTAACAAGTCACTTCTGTCTCAAAGCATTTTGATGGACAGTTTAGACCTGATCAACCCATCAGGAAAATAGCCACTACCGCTTCCTGCAGTTGTAACAAACTCACCCTCAGCAGCATGTTCTTCCCTGCATTGCAATGCAGCAAGCAAATACAATTCCCCATCTTTCTTCCAGGTATGTTGCTCGTGACAAGGCACAGCTGAGCCGCATGGGCATCTCCCACGTTGTGAATGCCGCTGCAGGGAGATTTCGCATCAACACTGGGCCCAAGTTCTACAATGACTTGCCTGTGGATTACTATGGAGTAGAAGCAGAGGACAACCCAAACTTTGATCTCAGCATTCACTTCTATCCAGTTGCTCAGTACATCAGAGCAGCGCTGAATTCCCCAAAAGGTAACTAGACCATCTATGCATGTTGCATATCTTCTGCATAGCAGACAAGCAGGGCAAGTTATTGAATATTATTTGACATAAACCAGCCACCTGCACGTGGGTAAGAATGGAGATACCCAAACCAAGTAGCATCCTACCTGCCTCCTGAATGCCTACAGTGAGTGGGAGTTCTCCCATTTTCCTGAAACAGGGAAGGATGCACTGAACAGGCTTTTTAAAGGGTTCTCCCTCTGTCTAATGTTATTCATCAGCGAAAGACAAAATAGCAAGTGTCCTTTATTACCTACAGGGATACACTGACCCAGGAGGAGGCACATCATTTGATATTTTCAAATTAGTGATGGGATTTAAAATAAAAGACAAGTGCAAGCATCATATTTGAGTAAAAAGATTGAACTGTAGTGCTACAGTCTGTGCAAGACTTACAAGCACAGAATAGGGAAGAACTTGCTAGAAAGCAGTTCTGCAGAAGGGAGCTTAAGCAACCCCACCAGCCAGGACTAATGTCATGCTGTTGCTAGAAGAAGTATAACTTCAAAATAGGAAGACAGCCCACAAAATCCTCAGACTCTCTAAATACATGCCAGGTACAACACCAGAGGCTTGGGGCTAATGGGGGATCATTACTACTAAGGGCAAGCCTTCACAAAAGCAAGTCATTACTGCGCCACAAAACTGTGTAGATACTACTCAAAAGTAAGTGATTTATTAAGAGGACAGTTATACACTCAGCAAACTGTTTTGCTTGCATCATGTTGAGCTTTAATTTCAATCAGGGTCCTAAAGTACTAACTACCCAGTTTAATTATATGCATTAGTAGATCTGATCCATACCATACTAGCCAGGAAGGAGAAGCACAGTAACTGCAAGCAGTGTACCTTCATGCTAGGTAACTCTGTGTTTCCTGCTCTTTGGAAGGCTTGATCTCTCCTGTTAGAAAATATTTGCCTTTGTGCAACTTAATGCTGGATTTGGGGAGTTTGGATTTTCACTCATTTCTATTACAGCATATGCTATTTGCAATTGAAGTCATTATTGGCAGTGCTCCAGAGAAAGGTAAGATCCAAAATCTGTTCACGTGTGTGTAAAAGCAAAGTTCCAAATCAATTGACAAAAGACAGAAAACAACAGATGAATTGTGGAAGCTACAATAGCAAACAAAACTAGTGCTTTGCAAAATACATACCGAAAGACTAAGTTATGAATGCAGAACAAGTTACGGCTCAAGGCATATTTATCCCTACTCCCATGCTTTTAATATTGCTTTACTGAACTCCATATGGAAGCAGGGTTCTGGGAATGGAGACAAGGTGAAATTTAATCATACGCTGTCCAGCTGTTGCTGACATTCATCATTTTGAGGAAAGTGCAACAGTTTAGAAACTATATAAACAAGATGTTCTGGAAGCATAATTTCCTGAGGTACAGAAATTTCGCAGCTAAATACCCATGACCTGTGTAGGGATGAGACAGGGAGGGGATTTTTACTCACATTTAGAAGAAGAAAAAAACCAGTGTGTATTATAAGCAGTGAAATTGAACAACAACAACAAAAAAATACCAGGTGACAAAAGGTCTGGCCATATTAAATACAGGATGTAACGAGGTACTGCTGTTTGGTTGAGAAGTCATTTAAGACTGCTGCATAACTATTACAAGGAAATTCAACTTTTTTTTTTTCTTTAATGGAAATATATTATCCTTTTTACTTCAGAGGCTAAGTCAAAGTTAGGACTGTACGAGGCACAAATATATTTAAAACCATGAATCAAGTACTCATTAGAAGTAGGTAAGAACTATTATTCCATTGTGCTTGAAAAAAATTCTGATGCCTTATACCACAAGTCCAGAAAGCAGCATAGACAGATTCATTCCAAATTTCTACCTTAGCTGAACAGAAGATTATCTTTGGTATAAGGAGATTGTTTTTAAGGCAGTTCCTTAAAGCTCAGGTGCCAGAGTGAGAGCAAAAGGAAGCAGAGAAGTGTGCACTCACTTGCTCCTAACTGGGAGCTGTTCCTGTCACAGTGGTCAATGGCTGCATCGCCCGCTGGCTTCCTTCATTATATTTGTTGCAGAAATTAGGAAATACATGCACTACTATTGCAGCCATGCCATGGAAGCATTATTTTATTATCCCTTCTTCCTTGGCTGCCTTTCTTTCAACACAGCCTGGCTGTTCCTTTGCCCATTTAACAGAGTTGTTTGGGAAGGCTCAGACAAGAGTAAGCAGATGCACAATCTGTCCCCTTCCCTACAAGGGAAAACATGGAGCTGGGAAAGTACTGGCCTTCTTCCTCATGCTCAAGCTCAAAGGACAACACCTTGAATATCAATTTTGACCCTTTGCATGGCCACCTGTGCAATTTGCATTTCTCTGGAGTGCAGCTAAACATAAAGTAAATCAGCAGGGTTTTGTAAAGTTTAACAAAAGGGGGGAGCGAAAGAGAACTTGATGAAAGCATGTCATGAAAACTATTAAACTAACACTGTGCTGAGAGAAAGATTCCCAAGTAGAGAGCTTGGCCTTTTATTGACCTCTGAACATGTTTAAAACAGGCAGATTAAAATCACCCTTTAACATCTTGAAATGGCAGACTCTCTCAAAGGCATTTCCCTTCTTCCACTTCAGTGGAGCAAATGAAAAGCTAGGTTCCCTCTCCTGTCACCTTCTTGTTGGTGGGAGTTATGAAAGCTGCTTAACTTTGGAGAAAAGGGTCCTCTTACTTGACTCCATCGTAGGTGCATTACATCAGTCTGACCTCCCACTCTGCAGCAGATGACAGCTCTTACCTGCTCTGAAGGCGTGGGAAGAAGAGACATGCCACTATTTAAAGCTCTCTGTAGGCTTCTTGCTATTTTCAGCTGTGACAAAACAGATACTGGATTAATCAAGAAACAGAGAGTGGATTCTGCACCTGGCTAAAACCTAACAGGAGATGAGAAAATTGTGGAAAGAGCCCCTAGGGCCCATTAGCCCAGCTGAGCTCTCCTGCTGAGCAGAATACTTCTTCTGGATCCAATGGAGTGAGGGCAGCTGGGACATTCACTACGGGTGACAGATCTGGAGCCTCATCTTAAGCCAAATTGAATCCATCCAGCAAGAAAGCAAGGGCTAGTTTAGGACATTTAGCTCATTTGATGATGATTAGCAAGAGGACAATAAGTTATTATGCATTTTAATGACTGATTTTGTTCAACAACATTGAATTTCCCAACTTGAATTTGGCCAACAAAGTTGAAATGTGCAAACTTTATCCCTAGTGCAAACCCTTTGATGTTAGTAGAGTTACAGCAGGCATGAGCTGGATAGAATATCCATAATCCGCTGTTAAAAACCAAGTGTTATTGTTCTGCACAAATCCCAGACAGATGACAGTTATTGTCTGCCTCTGCAAAACTAGCTCGAGATGTGTGGTGCAAAATTTCAAATAAGGATTGCAAGATTTAATAATGCCAGAAGCTAAGTGCCCCTACTTCTCCTACTTCTCCTCAGTTAATCCCATTATTCCTAAGGGATCCTGTTTCATGCTCAGTGAGATGGTTGCAACATGGTCCTCTAATGTGGGGCCAGTCCAGCTTCTCTTTGCACTGTTTGTCAAACCAAACGGGGGTGGGGAAGACAGAGTTGGAAGATGGCAGCTCATGGCACAGATTCTGTGGTCAGAGATTTGGTTATAATCTCCTGGCCTACCACGTGACAGGGGAACACACAGCTGCCTCTGTGGATGTTGCTCTCCTTGGCTGTGGTCCAGAAGCCACCTGGGAATCTGAGCCTGATCACTGGGACATCTCAGCTGTGTCCTACGCAGGGGTGCTGGAACGGCTGGAATCGCCCACCGCAGTCAGCCCACGGAGCAGACATGCTCCAGGCGCTGGTCACATGCAGGATGTCACCAGGGCTTCAGAGTGTCACTTCACCCATTTGCAGCCACTGCTAAGAGACGAGGGTCTGACCTTGTAAACAGAACCAAATGGCAACACAGCTTATGTTTCCTTACTCAAGTTTAACATTCAATTTGTTTGCTAAAAATAATCACACAGTAAATTCAAATCTGCTTTCATTAGAGCAATTTTACATTAATTAAATCATTTCACATGACTGATTTATCTGCAACAAACAAGTCATTTTATTGTCAGTGTATCAGCATTTATCATAGCCTTTGTTTCACTATGCACAGGGGTTAACAATGTGGAATACATACTGCACTTGTAAAAGAGATAATATACCTGCATCCTCATGGGAACAAGTGATTAGAGAGCCATGCAGATTAGGACCACGGTCAATACTTGGGGCTCATCCAGGCTTTTACTGAGACACCTTCTAAAGCTGTTTGCTGATACGGGAGGACTCTTCTGAAGTGCAGATAAGCCAGAGAAACTGGGAAGAAAATACAGTGTAATCTTTCTGGACACCATCTCCTCCCAGACATAGACATAAAACAAAACAGCCACTCTGTACAAGCAGGAACCTGGCATTTGTTCTGCTCTCTGTGCCTCCAACAAAACCACAACAGGCAATATTTAACAGCAGCATCTGTACCTGTGCTCAGCTTGGCCTTCACTTCAAGACTGCTGGTGGGGCAGAGCATTTTCCAAGGCAGAAATCTTGATACAGGTGGGGGAAAAAAAAGGACTCAAACAATTTTACAAAACTTAGATTCAGAACACCAAATCTTCTGTCCCCCATCGAGTTTAGATTTAACTTCCAAAATTTAGATTTAATTTCAAAATATATAGTGATGCAAAATCAAATCTAACACCAAGGCCATTTCTTTCTGTTCTCTTCTTGTTTGTTTTTGTTCCTTATGATGCAGTTCAAACCATAAATCCTTTTTCTTTTAGTTGTAGAGTGCTGGTAGGTCAAAAGTTTTCAGACAAAGGAAAAAAAAAGAGTGGTTCTGATTCCAAGAAAAATTTTCAGAACATTTTATTCCTTGGCTTCTGTTATTTGGGGTGCACATTTGGGTAAATGTCTGGATTTCCCAACCCTGCCACCACATTGCAGTTAGGCCTCCTGCAAACTACTGAAGCAAAGATTTTCCAAAAATCCTTTGGCCTAGCCCTATTTGCAGTACTTTTCAAAGTGAAATTATGCTCCTGATTCCTTTATGCTTCTCTGAAGATCTCAGATCAGGGTTGTTTGGATCCCAGGTGCCTCAGGAGAAGATAATACAGCATACGTACCCGACAGGGTTGGTAGGAGGGCTAACGGAAGTGCACCACATTGAAAAAGAAGCCTGAGGGAAATTCAAATTAGCATTATCTTTTAGCAGGGGTGCAAAACATTTCTCCATATGCCCATAAAAAGCAGGATTTCACTTCCAGGAATTTTCATGAAGTTAATGGAATTGACAGATAGATGCAATTTAACTCAAATGAGGGCATCAATATCTCAGTAAATTCTGTGAAACTGTATCTGAATGATAAAACAGAACTAGAAACTGCAAAACTAGCCTTGCATTGGAAAACCTCTTTCTTCCCTCAAAGGTTTTGATGCCCGGTCCAAGTCTGCTGTCACCAGAGCTGTTTTTGCCACTTCCTTGGAGACTATATTTGTCCCTTTATTCCTGCTGAAGACATGTCTATCTTTAGGGCTGCGCTCGGATTTCTCATGCCGGGATAATGAGAGGTGGCTGTGTCACATACATTGTGGAATTCAACACTTCTCTCAACCTGCTGGCCAGAGCAGGTTTTCACAACACATGCTCACGCTCTCTGAGCATGTGGCTATGCCATCATCATTAGTCAGAACTAGAATGGTTGCTAAATAAATACTCTGTCATAAACAAAATGGGATTTAAGATTAAAAGCTGTGCACAAAGTACCCAGAATTAACACCCAGGGAGATGGGGGCAATCAGTCTGAGGTTTTTGTCTGGATCTAGGCTCATCATCCAACAAGGATATTTTTGTCTCACTCCCTAATAACAGAAAAATTAAGATGCTGCAAGCACAAACAAAGCAAGGAACTAGCCCTGAAAAGCTGTCCATTCTTTCTATCCCTCCTTACATTTTGCAGAGAAGCAGCATCTGAAATAGTTTATTTCATCTCCAAAGGAAAAAAGCAACATGGAATTGTCGTCACTGATTTTTTGTCTTTTCCGGATATAAATTGTACTGCCACTAAATTGCATTTTGTAGAGCTATACAATGAATGAACAAGAGACCACAAATTTGACAGTCAAAAAAAATTGAAAAAAGGTAGAAAATACTTTGTTTCTCACTTGTGAATATTTCCAGTGAATAACTGTTCTGAAATTTTCATGCTAAAAAGACATTTTCTTTAGCTGCCTTAACAGTAGACAGCTGTCCATTATTTGGTCAGAAGTTCATATCTGTATCTAATCACTTGTTACTCTAATAATGCTGAGTTGCTGGGCCACAGTCTGTGTGAGAAAAATAGATCTTCAGCAAAGGACAAGAGAGCTTGAAAATGTTCATGCATTGTTATAATTGAGTAGAACAATTATACAACAATTGAGTTTCACTCTCAGCTAAAACTTTCTCATTGATCTTACCATTTTTGTGAAAGCTGAAGCATTTTACAATACTTAAAAGATGCAAATTTTCAAGTTCCAGAATGAACTCTTTGTTTACATCTAGAGAGAAAGGACTACAAACCTGAATTCTTCCATCTGAGAGGAAAATTTCCCTTTAATTAAACATTTTTTTTAAATTTCAAGTAAGATCATTTAAAAAAATGTTCGTTTCCTTCCAGCACAGGTCAGTCACTCATTAGAAACCTGGAAGGCAGTTGCAATACAGAATTGAGCTTCTTGGCCTGCTTCTGTTCATGGTCACATCAGGAGAACCAAAAGCAGAGCAGAAAGAAGGAGAGAGTTCTAGTGCTGGGTCCCTGGAAGGTGTTCCCTGAGGCTCACTTATAGCAGCAAGGGAAGGATTCATGACATTACTCTTAATGAACTCCTAATAAAGATACACACCTCACACTGAAATCTCTGGAAAACTAAGAATATTTCATAAATTTTCTTTCTATTGGTCACTTAATAAACAAGGGAAAACAGAGGCATTAGGGAAGGACAGTGATTAGTACAGGGTAGGCTACAGAAATAAAAATGCTTAAGTGAGCTGGTGCAAATGCCATATACAAATAGCTGTTCTTAATGATAACACCCATTTTCTTCACACACTTCCAAAAAAGTCTGGGCAGCAGTCATTACCCTCAGAAAGCATTTCTGCCCCAAGCAAAGAAGAAAAAATAGCTTGTGGAAAAACAGGAGTGTTCCTGTAACAGCAGTGAGCAATCCTGAGCATTGCACTTCTGAAATCCCAAGTTTCCAAGCCCTCTGGTAGTAAGTAACCTGCCAAGGCTGCTTCCCACAGCATGGCCTTCAAGCGTGAACTCTTGAAACTTTGCCAGCAAGTACATCACTCCCAAAACCACACACGAGCAACAGGGACACAACGGATGGCAGGCTGGGCAGGAGGGATAAGGGTGTGCTGTCAGGCTGACAGCTAAGCTCAAACAAGCAACCATGCATCCTGGAACAGTTACGAATTTTCTGTCCCCAACCAGTAAAAGCCCCATGTTCCCCAACCAGGGGGACTGCACCAGGGCTGCTCTGCAGGACTGCACATGCCTGCTTGCCCATCCCCAGTACCAGCTTCCATCTCTGCTCCAGCACAAAAGCTCCTACCATGAGGCCTGCTGGCATAATTGCAAATCTCTCTCCTTTTTCCAGGCAAAGTACTGGTTCACTGTGCAATGGGAATCAGTCGGTCTGCAACTCTTGTCCTCGCTTTCTTAATGATCTGTGAAGGTATGTCCCTCGCCGCTGCAATTCAGACTGTGCGCTCCCACAGAGGGATCTGCCCCAACTCTGGCTTCCTCCAGCAGCTTCGGGAGTTGGACCTCCAGTTAGGAAGGGGCACAGGCAGAGGAGCAGGGGCCTGCTAGTGCCAAGAAGGTGTGTCTCCTGGCACCAGCCCAAGAGTTTCTGCCCTCACTGAAGATGCAAGGATGCTGTCAGGACTGCTCTGTAGCTGCACGGAGAAACTCTGGGGAAAGGCTGAGCATGAGCAAACTGTTAGGAACGGTTAGGCATGTATTTTTTGGATAAGCCCACTAATTGCAAAGAAAATGAAATAAAGAAGGATTCAAGCTGGCAGTTTTGCTCACCTGGGCCTGCTTATTTAACTACCTGTTGGGCAGAGCATAAGGAGCAGTTGGGTTTTCATGCAGAATTAAAAGGCAGCACAGTCAACTTGAAAAAATACTTTTTACTTATAACTGCATTTATTTGGCAAGAGGGAAAATGACTAAACTAGTAAAAATAAAAAGAAAGCATGAGGCTTTTAAGCAAATCTTTAACATTTCACATGCAGCTGGCTTAGGGTGAGACTGCAGGTTTTGCAAGCTGACATGGTTCTTTAGTCTGACGTGGTGACAGTAGTCAGGATCCAATTCAGACCCTGGGCTCCCTCTGTTACAAGCTGTGGAGGCTCTTGCTGGACCTTCACAAGTCCTGTTCACTTCATATCTATGGCAAATACTCAGAACTTAAGGACCATTAAATCCATAGGAGCCAGTTCTGGAGTTCTCAAGCAGACGCTGCACCCTGGGCCCAGCTGTTGACAGCCTCTCTGCTGGTCAGAGGGAGGAAGGTGTCCCCTTGCACGCATGGAGCAAGGAGTGTGCCTGGGGCACGCTGCCTGCTGGCACACTGCAGGGCAGCACAGTGCCAGACAGAAATGTCCTCCTCTTAGCTTGCAACCCGATGCTCGAAATCACATTCCCCAAATTTCCCTGTTTTAATGGAAAGTCAGAACCTAGTGTCGTCATGTCAGAGCAAAAATGAGCAATGCCTCTAACAAATCCAAAGCAGCAGCTCTGCATTTCAATTACTCTTTTACGCCCAATTGGCCACATTTAATCTTGTGAAGAACTCCAAGCAGATATTTGCTTCAGTGCGCTTACAGCCACATACAGAACATTGGCAAATGCAAACAATATAGAATTTCCACTTGACGGCAGATTAATTTGGTGTGATGTTTTCCCTCGAGAAGTCTTAAAGGCTCTCAGTTCTGAAAGTACCCTGCAGTTTGTATTTATAGCACCATCGATGTTGAATAGAAAGAGGGAAGCATATACTTCTTCAGAACTGAAGTTTCTTTTACCTCCATACATTAAAAATATTAACTGAGCATAACACACCTTCGCTGCATTTCTCATAATGCAATATGGAAACATGATTTCCCTGCAGAGTCTATAGAGAACTTCAAGTGGTGTTTCCACTTTCATAAACATATTAAGTAAAGCATAGCAATGCTACAGACTAATTTCCTCTCAGGGAACAGAGGTACAGGTCTTCCCTCCAGAAAGGGTCCCATCCTTTGAGACTGGAGTAAGCAGTCAGAAGCGAGGTCATAACTAACAATGGAAAAAATCAGTGAGGTTATAGTTTTCACAGGCCTCTTATTGCCTGCCACAGCAAGGAGATTAGATTTCAGGAGCATGGTGACTGAACCATTCCTGGCACTTGGGTCTCTTCCACCTTGGTCTGTCTGGGGATTCCTTTTTACTGCAGACCATGCTGAAGCTGTTTTGTGAGTGGTATTTTCAGTTGCCTTACTAACCACTCCCTTCAAGCCTCTGTAACTCAGGCTGTGCCAAGCACTATATTAAAGCACAAGGGGTATATGAAACACAACAGTCCAAAATCTCCATGCATTGAGCCCATCAGGACAGGTCATAATTTCCAGTGAGTTGCACATCTGGAAACATATGTGGTTGCAGGGCAGAACTTAAAGTGAACAACTTGTGAGAATGACTGAGCCTAAGGTTACCCCAGCTGAGGCCTGTTGGCCATTGTGTGACTATTTTAGCCAGCCGGGGCAGGCCATAGATTTCCCTGCCATGCATGACTTGCAGCTGGGATCAATAAATCTGTCTGGAGCTGCAGGCTGCCAGGTAAGCTAGGACACTGGCAGAGCAGGACTTCTGGCTCTTGTCACCATTATAGGTGTATATTTGAAGCATCCTCTTTGATGTGGGAAAAAACACAACTATACAATAAGAAACAAGAGGTCAGAAACACTGACCCAAAGAGAATAAAGTAAATATCCAATCCCAGGACAAAAAAAAAAAAAAAAAAAAAAAAAAAAAATCCCTTTCTAGAGTGCCTGAACTACTTTGAGTGCTTTGCATTGCTGTGAAGTTCAGACTGTGAGACAAGACCCTGTGAGAGGCAGGTCCCCCCATCTCCTTCCAGGTTCTCTACCCTTCAGGAGACAGTGTTCCTGAGCCCACCATTAGCTCCCCTGTCTGTGAGGGCTGCAGAACCATGGAGGTGGCCTGGCAGAGGCACAGGGGCAGGCTCTGTATTGATGACAATTAAGCCCTAACCTCTGACCCATATATCCTGCACACTGAGGCTTATTGCCCCTGTGCTTACTTAAACAAAAGCCTCTTAAAATTGCAGCTGAAATCAAGGCAGAATTAAAGCAATATTGGGGTGGTTCCAGTTGTATATTGTGGTATAATTGCAAGATCCAGGGTTGTAAACCACCAGCTCAGCCCAAGAAGCGAGGAATAGCTTCCTTCCCTCACAGCCACCCTTGCTAACATGAGGTGTTTAGCCCTGGCTGCAGCTGTCCATTTCAGTGCCACTGGGTCAGCTGAAAGAAGCCCCACTCAACCCTGCAGGTTTGGTGCCTCTGTGGCACTTGCCCAGTGCCCTGGTTAAACATTTCCTGCCCAAGCCATGTCGCTTGAGACTGCGGGCAGGGTGGAAGCAATTGGAACAGCAGAGATGTTAATGGGCAGAGTGGCAGTGACACCACTACCGTTTCCATGAACACCTTTACCTGGTGCAGAGAAAACACTTAGGTTTATTTATGAACACGTGTCCATTCTGTACTTACGAAACAGAAACTTTGAACACTGTGGTGGACCTGGTATACCACCCCCACAGAAACCCTGTCAGGGAGGATGGGTGCCTTAGCCCCTTTTTGCAGACAAGACACCTGAAGTTTGCCTAAGTTGCAGCAGGATGTTTGGGGAAAAGCACAACAGGAGTGCTCTCCAACCTCCAGAACTGGCAGAAAGCGTGAGAGGACTATGCCGGAGTTTTCTCACATGAGATATCTTGCCTTCACCAGCTTTTCCTCTCAGACTTTTAGCAGTGATACAGAGAACATTGCCATGGGCATGTCTGCACTCTGTTATTTATCCTTGGGATTTGCAGTTAGGGTTTTATTTGTAAAAAGAAAATGAGACCATAAATCTGCTGTGCAAGGAGCCAGGGGAAGAGAAGACAGAAATTTTCAACAAGTTTCATGGAAAGAGATGGTGCCAAGGACAGGTTTCCCATGGAAAGAAATGCCAGCCAAGATACTGTCCAGGTACTCACCATGTGTAGCTAAGAGCGTCAGCTTTCTCTCGCAGGTGCATTGATTCATTCCTCCATGCACAGGTAGCTTTGGAGTTGCTGCAGCAAGGATGGCCCTCCTGTGGGAGCATCTTCATCCAGAGTTTTTGCTTCTAGCACACACAGGACCACTCTTCAGGTACAGCGCCCTAAATAACCCCCCACACCTGTAAACAAGGGTGGAAGGAAGCAGTCTTGGGGCAGACCTCAGTTCTGCATTACACTGTCCTGTTCCAAGTTAGCCCATGGCTCCAATTCTGCTTTAACCTTGGCACTGCCCACCAAGAGCAGGCAACAGCCTCCTGCATAGCCCTGATGCCTAGACCAGATCTGCCCAGCTCCTGCCAGCCTCACCAGAGTTGCAAAGCACAGTCAAGCCCACTTGCCAGACTTGATCCTCCTCCCATTGTCTTTTGTCCTGTATTTTTCTGATAACAAGGCCATGTGTTACTGTGGAAAGGGGCTTCAAAACAGCTTGTGCCTTGCAAATTTACTTCACAGTCTAAGGTTCAAACAGTATGTGCAGCTCCTGAAGCCAAGTCAAACAGGAATCTAGGGCCTATGGGACTTCCAAGATTTAAGTTTTCTTTAGGCAACAATTATTTTGCTTAGAAACTAGACCCTTGTTCTGTTGCAGGAGGCTGCCGTTTAATAAAGTCAAACAATTTGCTCTTTGCAATGTACTATTTGCAGTACAAGTATCATTGAGTTACACTGCTCCCCCTCACCACTGCCTCCTGGAACCTCAACTGTTTATATACAGAAAGCACTCTCAGGAAGCACTCCTAAAAATACCCAGCAATGTTAGCTGAGGATCTGGCTCTGTCTCTCCTCCATCTGCTTCTGCCTCCATAACATCCTTCCATCATCTTGATGCTCAACAACCCCAGCTGTTCAAGCAAACTTTTCCCTGTTTTATTCTCTAAAAAACCGTCCTTTTCCTTCCTCCTCTGCCAATAGCCGTTCTCCACCCTGCCACAGAGCAGCTTTTGTGATGTTGCCATATCATGTCTTATCTAGTGTTTTCTCATTTGATTACTAAGTTAAAGTGAAGCCCATGACAACTTCCCCAAATCTTTGAGCTCTGCCCACTTTTCAGGCAGCAAGGTGGTGGCAATTCAGGATAATAGCAGTACCTGAAAAGAATAACATCTTTTACTTTACTTTGTAAAAGGGCATCTGAATACTGCAAAACAAGATGCAGTATTCTCCACAGAGAATTAACTTTTGAAACAACTCTAAAGGAAGTTACTCTGATGACAAAGGCATCCCCCAGTAGAAATATCATTGCAAATAAAAATATTTTCACAGTAGTACAAATAGAAAATCTGCACAGCAAGACCAGACAGCGGATAAAAACATCAGTTCTTAAACATCAAATTCAAAAGCAAGACTGGGATTCAGCTCACACTTCTGATCTATCTGTTGCTTAAGATGTGGGTAGAGCCTCCCCTCACACAAAATGTTACATGTTGAGGAATAGGGTCCCCCAGTTGCTGCAGACTGGTGCTGCTCGTTGCCAGCAATTTTCATGACCACAAAGATCTTCCAGCACATTGAGGAGACATCCAGCACAGACCAAAGCAGCACAAAGGATCTCTGATGCTTCTGTCTGTCCACACATCAGCCACTGAGGTGGATGTTTCTCTTCTGTAGGTGTTCAGCAGACAGATGGTAAAAATGAAAGCTCAATAATTCTGCTGTTGTAGTAGACAAGATCTACTCCTGTGGTTATTCACAGTGTAAAACACTTCTGACAGTTGCTGTTCTACAAACCCCTTTTTATGAAAACAAAGCATCTAAGTCCTCCTAATTCAATAACAATTATCATTCATCAATTCATCTAATATCAAATATCAAAAATGAAATATTCACAAACATTTACAACCAAAATGATCCATCAAAGCCCTTAAGATTGCTTTTGGAAGATCAACAGCTCTTCAACAGAAATTCTCAAGAAGCACGGAACTGTAAGAAGTGAAAACTTTTGCACCGACATCATTTAAGTTGCTTGCAATGAATAAATAAATAAATCAATTCTTTACAAAAACCCCACCCACCACTGGAAACCATCAGCCAGTGAAGAGTAAGCAAGGAATTACTTGCTCAGCTCTAGTGACAATTGGCTGTTACTAGAGTTATTCTGACACATTGTTTTCAAGAACATCTGCTTCCACTCTGACTCCTTTAACTTTCAGATGTGAAAAACAAAAGCTTATTTTCAAGCCATGTCTCCCATCTTCAGCTGGCAACAGTTGCATGATTATGAAGTTATTGTTATGCTGGATGATCTGTTTGTCAGTTTATATTTTCCTATCATATCTATTTTTAGCTATTCATTAGTATTACTTGGAGCCTTTCCTATAAATCTTAAACATTTATAGCACATCTCGACAATTCATCAAATGGAGCCAACCTCCAAGGAAAGGAAACCCAAACCACTTCCCCTGCTCAGCTGAATGAGATTCAGATCCTTGTCTTTTAAACTTGAAACTCAACATTTTCCCATCTGCTCTTTATACACAACAGCCCTTTTGCTCTGCACCAGTATTTTATTCTCCATTCATAACTTTTTACTTCCCTCCAGAGGTTTCCTGATGCTTTTAGTCTGCTGGACTCATAGAAGACTTGGATTTTGGAGGGTTTCTCCCCCCACACTCCATTGAAGGGGAAAAATAATCATTCAGCAATGAATGACCACTTTTCATTGCTCATTCACAAGAGAGACACAGCAGGATCCCAGGGCTGGACTCAAAGACAATTTTCTTTGCTATTCTCACTAGAGGGAGAAACATTTTATCAGAGACTATGCAAACTAAGAATATTTGGAAAATTAAATTTATTTTTTGTTCTATCACTGACTTGTATTTCCAGTCCTCTATATGTGTAACTACCAAAAAGCTGCACAATTTTTGCGGCTATGGCCATGCTTGGAGGTACCAGTACATATGACTTGACCAGGTCACCCGTGCAGAGAACATTTCTAAAGGGTTCAGAATATAATGGCCAACAACAAGATGCTTTAAAGAAATAATAAACAGAAGATGTTCTCTAGCCAAGAGTTTTGCAGAAGGAAACTCTACACTGGTGAAGAACCAGCCGCTTCAGTCAGGCAGCACTTGGCTGCAGGGAGAGGCTGCACACCAGCTCCTGGATCCTGGGACCAAATACTGTCACAGGCCAGGGAAGACTTCTCTCCTCCTCCTCAGCTGTTCCAGGGAACTCCCAGCCTTGCATGCCCTACACAGCTAAGCAACATATTTCTCAGACAAA
The DNA here is from genome assembly GCA_013399225.1 of Rhipidura dahli. Taxonomy (NCBI): domain Eukaryota; kingdom Metazoa; phylum Chordata; class Aves; order Passeriformes; family Rhipiduridae; genus Rhipidura; species Rhipidura dahli. Next base: position 1,759,164 of record VXAC01001016.1, read on the forward strand.
ACTGTTAATTGCCTGTGTGTAATTAGCTGATACCTACCTAGAATGCACAACTGATTAAAAATCAGTGACCATCTTTTTAATTTCCTACATATTTGTATTAATCAAAGGAGACATAATATAACAAGAAATGAAAACTGTACCAAGGCAAAGACTTCTGACATGCATGTTAGTCTCTGAGTGCTTTTAATTTAAACAGCTCATCTGATCAGGCAGAATAGCAGGATGTGGCTCTTTGGGGAGGTAGGGAGTGTTTGGGAGAAGTCAGTAACACAAAGGAGTATTTAAGTTTTTACAACCAAAATGGTTTTCTGTCAATTCACACCATTCTTCAATTCACCTGATGTCTTTTCCTACTGTCAGTTTTTGGAAGAAAAAAAAATAGTTAATACTCCATTATACCTCCATGTGGTTACATGCTGGTTTTACCATACTATTAACCTCCAGCAAGTCCTCCAGTTTCTAATCCAGCCTGCTTCACACCAGACATATGTCAATTTATCAGCATCTCTGCTATCCCACTTCCTTTTGGTCGGATGTCAAGTACCAGTGCCATACCAGAATGACTGGCCAGCCATCCAAAAGCATTTTAACAGACAAATACTAAGACATCTTGCTCAGGCTGGTCATCTAGCCGTCTCAATGCTCAGATATGTTTGCCTGCCAGTAAAGGTACTGATCTGCTAAAAAACAAAAAAATTAATTTTGGGCTACTTGGGAAAAAAAAATCCTAAAAAACCTATATATTCTAGTAGTTATCCCATGCAATGTATTGGAAGAGCACTTCTGTGGTTGTACCGGCAGAACACTGTGCCACAGAATATCAACTTACGATGTAGAACTGACATTTTGAAAAGAAAAAAGCAAACTGTGCGGGCACAATGATTCAGAGATGAGCAATTACAGCAGCAAACCCAAGCAAATCAAAGAAAGCACCATCATATCAGCATCCCCTCCCCACTCAAACCACTCTTCCCATGAAAAGAAGTATGCCAAATCCCTTACAGTTCTTTCAAATTAAAACACAAGATTAAAGTGAAGATTGACAGAAAGTACAAGTTTCAAATCCTATCCAGATTTCCCTTAGCACTAGACATTTACAGATCTGGGATCTTAAAAATTTATGATGGCAATAGCAGTCTTGGATCCAGAATCACAGCTAGACTCAGACACATGCAAATGACCCCTGTATCTCTACCTAAGCAAGAACTATATTTCTGCCAGCCCCAGATGTTTAGAACTCTCATATCACACACATACACACCCTTTCCCATTGTGAGAATGTCTTTATAAAGCATGGGATTTTATTATTTGTCTTAAAGTTCATAGTTTTCATTATTTTCTTGACAAGGGCAATAAACTTAGATTCCTCCTCCTCCTCTTCCTGTGTCAAGGAAAGCTGAGATTCTCTGGCAGATTTAGGAGTATGTACCATGTTACAAGACATGGTAAAAAAGCTACAAGAGTAGAGTCCTGCCACCTGGCACACCATGTCCTAGAGCTGAAGCAGCTGGGAGCATATGCTGTTTCATTGACTTGGCTATGCCTTATAATGAGCAGTGCCAGGGAAGGATGTATACATACATATATATTACAGCATCATCAACACCCATGCCATTGGGACATTTAAGAAATCTTTTCATTTACCAGCGCCTCCAGTCCCTGCTCCGTCAGCTCTGGGAAGTAGCAACTCTCTGTGAGCTGTCGGTCACACTAAGATCTCTAGTCAAACTAAGGTGATTCCCACCAGAAAGTGGAAATTTGACCAGGCCCTGGGTTATCACATACAAACTGATGGAACAAATCTGTGTTTCAGTTTGAAGGGGATTGTTTCCTAACAGAGCCATAGCAAATTGATTTTTTTTTTTAACATATGGAAAGACTATACACTAATACGATTTATTCAGGGCTTTAGTCTTCGGATGGCAGATTTAGCTACATTAGTCCATAAGATGCATGAATTGCCCAATTTTGGACCTATCCTTTTAGCAGTGTTGTGTTTACACACTTGGATGAGTGTTCGGCTGCAAAAGCAGAGAGAAAGATTCATGTCACTAAAAAGTAAAAGTTGTAAGATGAACCACTGCATAGTCCAAAGGAACTCATCTGTAACAATGAAAACATCATTATTTGGTTTAGTAACTAATGGTATAAATATTCCACAGCATCAGGAAGCATAACTCAGAAACAGAAAACACTTGGAATCACAGTTCACGCTAGCAGGAGGCAAGAACTTGGCCCCCAACACTGCTGGGACCATGAGCTCACAGCAGGGGCAGGCACCCAGTGTGTGCCAAGCCACCCCTCTGTGCCTGCCTTGAGAGCCTCCTCAGATGCTCCTGCTTAGCCCCAAGGCCCTCAGCACACAAATGACAGTCACATAAATGCAGCAGGATCAAGAAAGAGAGACAGGAGAAGGGGGCAGGGCATAGTGAGGACCACAGGAGGGCCGAACCCCCAAGTCACTCCCATGAGTCACAGCTCATCTTGTCCAAAGGCCTGAACTCCCACCAGAGCACAGAGATGCTTCGCCCGTTGTTTCTTACAACCATTAATATAGACTTGATGCTTTCACTGTCCTGTCATGGCTGCCCAAAGGATTTAGAGTTCAGGCTGAAGTCTTTTAGTAATTTCTGCCACAGCAGCATAGCAGGGCTCTGGAGACACTGACAGTATTTATAGCAGCCTGAAAATTGTACCTCTTCTCACCAGCTGAACCAGTTCCCTGAGCTGACTGCTACAGCTAATTGAGAGAAGACTGTCATGTACCATCAGCTAAATTTACTGCTGGTCCTCAAGATCGAGTTGTGCTGACTGCATTGTGACAGCAGCGTCTAAAGGGAGGTCATCTTCATTTCTACATTTTCTGTCTAGGAACAAGAGTTTCTTCTGTATCTGCACTGCTAGGTTTCTATTTATAGGCTTGAACCCTGTGATGTAATCTTCCTTTTTGTTTCCAAGGAAACACTGTTTGATGTATTCTACTTTCAAGTTTTTATTCCTTTAGGTCTTTCCCCCCCAACCTGCTCTCTTCCTCTCTCTTTAAAGAGACAAGTCAATAGGTAAAACCTGTATTTATCTCTGGTGTGCCATGTAGTTCTCTTTCTCTAAAACCACACTTATTCATAGCAGTAAACAATTGAAGACATTTCAAAAATATGCTTGGCAATAATTTTAAGTACTGTTTGTACATATGAATTTTCTGATAGCAAATGAGTAATAATTGCATTAGGCAGCAACTCCTCTTGATAACTCAATTTTTTTCAAAAACCTAATGTCTGCATCTCAGCCTCAAGTCCTCTTTTCCTGCAAAGATTTTTTAAAAATCATCTCCCTGACCATCTGGCCAGTTTTCTCATGGTTTTACTTCGTAAGTAAGTGCTCCTGATGGCCAGTCCTGTCCTCTAGCACTCCCTTTCTGACAGCAAAGCATCTCCTGATGCCTCTTTCCATGCTCCTTTCTGCCACTGGGCTGTGTTCTCAGGTCTGCAGTGGCTTGGAGGTCATTTTCATTCAAGTGAAAATCCTCTGCATTAATGTTCTTTTAAAATAATTAGTTGTCACTTCACTGTCTGTAAGTCGGGAAAATGCAGAGGACTGAATCCATAATTTATATTTAGATCAGCATTTTTAACAGCTGGAATAAGGTGTGGTGAAAGGATACTTGCAGAAATGCAGGTGCTTTGGAGTCTTACTGGAAAAGCAGTGGGTCAGGCTAATAACCTGCCTTAAAATTTTCAGCATGCATTTACATGTTTGGGTGGAAAGATGTGGGAGAGACTGGCTGTGTTAACAAGAGACTATTTTAACACAGCAGAAAAATTAAGAGCAGCAATGCTCATAAATGTAGTTGATTAATTGTGACTGGGAAACCTATTCTCATTTTTATTACTACTGCCTTATGCCTCTGTGATATAAAAACAATAAATGAGCTGGACTGGTGATATTCTGCTCAAGAGACAACAAAGTAACAGACAAATTTTTTTTAAGGACCACCCACTTCAGAACATAGAGGGGCAGGTAAAATTGCAACCTAAAGAAGATGATGTGGACCAAGACCACTCAATAACAGTTTGTGGTGGTGAAGGGGAGAAAAGGTCTTAAAGAACATGATAGATATTAAGTCAACAAACTATACAAATTTTATGCTGTCAAGGAAATTATCAGAGTAAACATGGAAATTATTTGTAGTCAGTATCTTGCATTTTGGGTCATGTTATAGACTAATACCTATCAATTCCTGTATCAGTTCCAAAAACAGGCCAGGCTCTATTTAAATAGTGTGTGATCTTGATTCAGAAGCAACAAGTCCTTCTGCAACATCTCTGACTCAGCCACAGAAAAGGATGTGGAATGGGAAGACTTACACAATCTAGACCTCTGCCAATATATCTGGATTCTTTTCAAAAATTCATCAGAGTGTTTCCTCAAATCCCAGAAAGAAGAGTTTCCTATGCTCTTGAATCCTACTGGAAGCTGTTCCAGGAAGCCACTTGTCTCCTCCTTCTACCTCCAAAGCTTTCATAGGCAGTTTTTTCCCAGAAGACCATGCTTCTTTTCAGGCTTCTGTATCTCCTAACCTGGCCATGACTTAATAACTCGACAACACCGTCTCCCTCCCTAATGATTACTCAGACTCACAAACCTTAGTAAATATCACATTTGACAGGAATGGGATAAGTAGCAAGCTTCAGGTGTTTGTCACTAGGTTTCATTAGTTTATTTCTGAAATTGAACATTTCTGGTAGCTGAAATGCAGAGCACATTTCATGGTCTGGCAATGCATTGCTTTAGAGATTATGGCTCTGTAATAAAAAAGCTTTATCAAGTTTGTTTGCTTCTCAAAGACAATCCTTGGCACTGGACAGGTCCAGTTGGGTCTCAGTAAATCAAAAGCTTATTTGATGTCAGTGAAACTAAGATGCAACTGCTGTTTTGCTCCAGGTTGTCAGAAAGCTTTTTAGTAATCACTTTCAGTCAGAATAGATGCTCAATTGTTCTTTCCTGCTGCAAGGGGGAAAAACCAGCAGCTTGCTCTTCCTCAATAATTCCCTCATATTTCATTTTTAATCTCTTAAGCAAATTACAAGTGAAGACCTTTGATGTATGCGCCAAACTCATTCATTTCTCAGTACTTGCTGGACTAGAGAGGATCTCCTGTTCTTATGCATGTGGATGATAATAACAACTTCAAAACCCCCAGGCATGTGTTAGCTCTCCCTGATTTCCTTTCTAAGTAGGCGTTTTGTGGGCCAACACCAGTTAAGAACCATAAGCAGCTGTACTTGAATGCCATCTATTAAAGCAGCCTTGCTATCTCTCTCATAATGTAACAACTCTATTTCTGCTTTGCAGATCTACTCAGTCTGGATTTTGCATTTTTCCTGAAATGGAGTACCAAATTTCCAGTGTTTATGGTGTTCTCAGCTTAAAATAGTCTGGAACCTGATCAAACTCAGAGCAAAGTCATTTAAAGGCACTTGCCCTGAGGTGATACGGAGCATTCCTGGTGGATTATGAGGCATTGTTTTGCTCTTGTGAGATTTTATGATATGAAGTGCACTTGATTACTTCTAGAAGGACAGAAGGTCATAGCCATATGGTACCACAGGACCAGATGTTCCAAGTACAGCAGAACAGCTGCACCTGAGCAGTGGCTGGGCAAACTTCCCCCAAGCTTGCTAAGGAAGAATGAAAAGGGGACATATTTCAAACCAGTTAGTATTACAGTTGTCATCAGTATTTAGTCTGTCCAGCTCATTATCAGAACACTTGGAGGCCAAGAGCATAAAAGAGTTAAAGAGAATATCATATAGTCACATAAATAAGAAAAACCACCATCAGAGACAATTTACATAGGAAGAAAATAAATAGTTTTGGAAAAGATGTAAAAATTCAGGCTTTCAGCCAAGCTTTATCTAAGGAGGTGGAGTGGGAAGAGTAAACAGATTTTCTCTAGGGCAGAAAATTTATCCTCTAAGTGGGGAGCACAGATTTTATGCAGTTTCCTTTAAGGGGTTTGTTACTGACCACGGTCAGTGGAACAGACACCAGACCAATGGCACCAGTACGTCAACTCTGGTGTTTCCCCAGTTACCCTGCCAGCAAGACAGAAACCTGTACCAAGTGGACTGCGAACATCAATCCAATTTCTGGCTCCCAGCTCTATTTAAGTCTAGATTTGGCACTCCATATACCATGAGATTACTCTGACCTGAGCCTGCTCATAGCATGTCTGGACAATTTTTCTGATCAGAGTTACATACCAAGTATCTACTATTTTTGCTTATTTTTTTAAGTGTGCTATGCTTAGGAAATAGATTGGACCACACATTTCTGGAACCTCTGCAGTAATACGTTATTAATGATACAGAGAAGCAGAAAAAAAAAGGCTTCTTATCCCCATGAATAGCAAGAGTAGAAACAGACTGTGGCAGTTTCCCAATTCTCTTGCAAGAGAATTAGGTGCAATTCTGTGTGTGGCTGTGGTAAATTAGGGGCAAAACCACCTTGAATTTTGGCAATGCCATTTTCTTCAGAGGTCGGTTTAAACACTAACCAGTTGGAGATGCCCCATTTTTGGGCCTCAGGAATGCATTGGGATTCTCTGCACAGCACAGAATAAGGTACTCACTGGGTACTCTCACTGCATAGGATTCCTCTGGTAGGTGCTCTCCTTGCAGGGCTTCCTCTTAGCGCTGGCTGAGCAACAGGGGAGTCAGCAGTTTGGGGCCCCAAGCTCTCCCTGTTCCCAGCATTCTTTGGTAAGGGGAGGTTACAAGAAAAACCTCATCCTTATTTTCCACATCACTATGCCTTGGGATCTATACTCCATTTCAACACAAATCTCCCAGAACATTTTTTCTGCTGACAGTGAGAGAAAAAGCAGAACACTGAACAAAATGCCTTTCAGAGCCCTGGCCCCAGCTTCACCCCACAAGCCCAGGGAGCCTTGTTCGGGACTGGGGTCCTTCCTTCCTAACCCCCAGGGAACTTGCTTAGTCCCTGTCTCACATACTCTCTTACAAACCCAGCCACTATGCTGGGCTATTAGCCCTGTCACAGACATAGCAAGAGATGCACCGGTCAGTAAATTTGACTCGTATCAGGTCAAATCCAAATTACCCTCTTGGCAGTAATGAATAAGAAGCTCATAAAACAGTATGTCTACTTGTTATATGACTTGGACGAACAACACCAGCCTTTCTCTATAAGAGCATTTGCTTACTGAGTAAAGAAAGAAAACTACTAAACATAAAAAAGTAACATACCACAAGTCTGTAATTTCTGATGGACCTTTCAGTTTCTCCTATTTTCAGACTTTCAGAAATGATCCTTAATGTGTCAGCTTAAAACATTCAGACACTGAAATCCTTTCTCTGTGAAGCAAAGCTGCCCCTTTGATATGATTTGCAGAATGGCCTCACAAGTCAACGTAATTCTGATTCCCCTGCTGATAGCAGCAACACAACTGACGTCTGGCTGAAATGAAGTAATGAACACAACAGACAGCGCTTATTAAAGAATCAAATAAAACTCTGAATACATCAATCAAAAATAAGCATACAAGCAATACTTTCTGGCAATCCATAGTTGGGAGATGAAGAGGTGTAGTGGGTTGGCACTAACCCAGGCTCAAACAGTAGGTTACTTAGGGCAGCAATTGTCATTTTTGTTTTATGGGTCTGCAATGCCTGTCTCAGCAGAGCCCCAACCCCGATGGGGGCCATTGAGCAATAGTTCAGTACAAAGAGAAATTAAACGAGTAACGCCCAGCGAGATACTCCTGCATGCAAGGTATTGTCAGACAAGTTTTATGTAGTGCTGTATAAATGCCAGTTGACTTCAGCAAGAATCAAGGGCACACAGCATTTTGTGAGGAGGGTGCAGTCATTTAAAGCATTTCTCTCTATCTGCAGTAATGAAAACAAGTTACAGCTAGGCTACAACTATATGTCTAATTTGAAGACTGCTTGTCTGTGTGAGACAGAACCATCTGGATTTACTTTACAGTTAACTTTAAAAATATATATCTAAGGTTTCTTAACTTTTGCCAAACAACTGGAAACATAATGGTTTCTGCATGCTGTTAGCATCTCAGTACAGCTGCAAATGTCCATTAGGACAATCTTATATAATTATATACTTATTCTTCCCATGAAATTGTTAAAAACCCAGCTTTTCCAAATAAGAGCATATTTTGTAGCGAAGAGGAAATCTTCCAGTTTACCAAGTTGGAATGGGGGAGGGAAGTCTACTAAAGCAGAACTTTATTCCAAGCTTTTTCTTTAAACTAACATAAAAATTTCAAGTCTTAGTGTGTCAAATTTTTCCAACTGCACCTCTAGTGTGATCTGGCCAGAAATCTACAATTTCTTTCCCTTTTCTTTGTTGAAGAAACTCATTTCTTCTAAGATTTTTCTTAAAGGGAAAAAAGCCCTTCCCTCTGGATGGGACTTTAGTTCTCATCCTTCCCACAGTTCCATACTCTTGTTCCACAGAACGTTTCAGTGGCACCTGGGACCAGTGGGTGACTGCCCTTGGGAGCTGATCCCTGGCAGCAGGGATCTGCACACAGAACACAAGCAGGCTGGATGCAGGCAAGGCTCCAGGAATGGGGGGTGATCTGCATGTTCAAAGCACCATCATCAGTTTGGCCAAGATGTTCAGAAATCACCAATAATATGGCACACATCCATTTTTAAGAGTTCAAGGTAACAATCCAACTTTCCAGAAGGCAGGTGCTTACCTCTTCCAAAATAAGAGCCTTCCTGCTGTGTTTTCTATGTGTCCAGGCTCAAAGTGCTCAGAGTCATTGGACACTCTAAAAACATCTCAGCAGCTAGGATTTTTTAGTTAACAAAAACAAAACTAATGGAAACACAAACAACTATTCCCAGAAACTGGACACAATCCTGCGCAATATGCTCTAAGATGACCCTGTCTGAGCAGGGAGGTTGGACCAGATGACCCACTGTGGTTCTTCCAATCTTACCCATTCTGTGACTTTTCCAGGAGGTGAGTGATCTTCTGCACATGTTCTCAGGACCCTACGGAGAGAAGGGAACGAGGGCTCCTATTGTTTTAACAGCCATTCAGACAGAAAAATACTTTTTTCAGATGCCTGCCTGAAAATAACAATAACACAAAATACTGTAATGCTATTGATCTGCCATCAGAAAAACAACCTTGGTCAGAGACAAACAACAGATCATTGCCCATCCTTGGGGCACACAGACCTCACAGAGCAGCCTCCTCTCACCAGCACTGCCGGTCTGCTGGATCATCCTACCCATGCTACCCATACTGGGTCACCTGCAGGGATAAAGTAACTGCTGCTAGTTTCTGTTATATGAGGTCTGTATCTCCTCCTCCACAAAGTTTCTCTGTTATCAGCATAGAATTAATTTGCACAACAACCTTACAAGATAACTTAAAAGGCACAGCAGGTTTCTAGCATCCAAGCTCTTTCTCATTTTAAGAGTGACTATCTGAATAATTGGCAGGGAGGAGCTTGGCTGCTCTGTAAGGTAGAAACTTGGCTGGAGTGGTGCTGTTAGCATGAAACAGCAGCAGATCCAGTGCCCAGAATTTGATCTGAAACTGTTTATTACTCCACATCTGTACTGCAGCATTAGCCACAGGCCATGACCAAGTCTGGCCCTGGTCCTTCTGGGATGAACTTTTATCTTGTAAAGAGACAGGAGATGACTAAGGTGATTGAAAGGATTTAAAGCAACATTAAAATAACTGAGAGAGTCAGGAATTTCTGTCCCACTGAAAATTAATGGCAACTACTGTAGGACTTAGATACTTTGGAAAAAAAAGCTCAGGCCACTTGAATCTTTGATTGGGCACAAGCATTTGCAGTCACAGAAGACTGTTTCTGCTCTTGCAAGACATGAAAAAGTTCCACAGTAGGTTTCCATGAATAGATGGCTGCTTTTTGCAGGCACTGGTGTGACAGCAGAGAGCACTGTGAGCCAGGAAGACAGGCAAGCAGTGCATGCAGGTCTGCTCAGAGAGATCATTCCCAGGATGGTCAACTCATTAGGAGGAAAGAGATCCAGAGACCAAAGGGCTACTTCCAGTACTACATACCTGCCCTGGACTGGTCTTTTTGCCTCTTTTTCCCACTCTCAGGCAGAAGGCAACAGATCTGAAGAATTTCTCTTAAGAAATATCAATACTCACGTGACAGCTGGATTGCACATTGCAAGCCTAGCTCCAGCAGCACCAAAATCTCCTTCTCCTAATGCTGTTATGAGAGTTGCAGCTCTGAAGCAAGGTTTGCTGCAGAACAAATGCCCACGCAGAGGATGTTGTGTACCAGCTCTCACATGTGATCTCTGAGCCCTTCAGCCCCATGGCCACGAAGGTCACCATTCACAGCAGACAAAGTACTGGAGTGGAAGAGGTGTGACTCTGACACCAGGAAACCTAGCTTTGATCTTTGATAAACCTGGCTGTCACTTATCAGGAAAAGTTTTAGGCTTTCTTCAGCAGGAAGGCATAGAGCTCTTTAGGGAAGTTGAGAATTTTTCAAAGGTTGGAGGGTGCACCTCTGCCTCTTTTTGGTGAGCTGTGCTTATGTCACCAGAACTGAGCAGTGCTGAGCACCACATTGCTCTCTCAGCAAAGAAAGGCATTTCGTAAGTCAGATAGGTACTGAAAGTGTTGGCACTGGAGAAAGGCAAGACAAGAGGTAGGGGAAGATGGCTTTCTGCACATACAAGAGAAAAGAACCTTGTCAGGATGCCACCTCTCTCATTGCCCATTGTTGTGCCAGTGCCAAATCACTTGTGCACAGCATGACAGGAAACAGCAGTGCAATGCTCCTCACCCACATGCAGCAGTAAACATAGCATCGGCCTTGACAAGGGGACAACATCAAAGATGAGGTTTGTTTTATTATAGTCAACATGCAGGCATCATGTTATCTTAGTCATACCAAGACTAGGTAACTAAACTGCCAGGTTTAATGTTTCAGGTCACATCAGGGAATAGTTTTACCAGCAGATGTAAAGATCGTCATTTGGAGTGGGTAGCACTCAAGGTCAGAGTCAGCAAATCCTCCTCTAAAAATAGACTCTAGCTGCTAAGTTAGTAAGGCTTCTTTTGTCGTTTGCCACACTTCACAGGACCCAGTTACCTACAGCACCCACCTAAGCCTTACAGGTAAGGCTAAGCAATATCCATTTCCTGCTGTACTTCTGCTTCTTTTTTCTTCCTTTTATAATCTGGTTCCGTAAATAGGGAGAGGACTGAGAACTGGAAAACTTGCCAAGGTAACTATTACCTTCATTAGCTTGTTGCAGAGAAAATAAATATTTAATTATTACAGAGTCAAAAAGGTTTTGAAAGTATAATGTATAATTTTAGAAGGCCAAATTTGTCATGTTACAGAAATCGCTTTATAAATTAGGAAATTAGGTACCGAAAGGGTAATTGTCTTGGAGATAATTTCAATTTAAAAGTTAGGAATGAAAATGTGATTTTTTAAGATTTGTAACATCTGTCCCAGAATATTTTGCCTATTCTTCAATAATTGCTCCACCCTCCAGTCAAATCTTGCTTTTCCAATTGAATTAAAATTCTCTCAGATGATGCTGTGTTTTAAGTTTCTTTGGGCTCTTTCATAATATGTAATAAAATCTCAGCTTAATCTGTTTTCAGTTAACCAGTCCAGTCAACAATAAAAAATGAGGGCAAAAATAAGTTTTTAAAAAGTCATATGTGGCTTAGAAATTCATTGAAATAGCTGGTTAGTTTTGAATATTCACAGCAGGAGGGTCTGGGAAATAATTGCACAGAGGCTACAATTATTCTGGTTTTAAGCTGTTTAAAGATGACTGCAATAGATGAACTATTTTACAGTCCATGAATGCTTTAAGCATAAGAATGCAGGGGTAAAATAAAGAAACCAAAGAAAATGAATTTTGGTGAAGACTAGGACAGGAATAGGGAACACAGGATTGTACTTTTTGCTTGAGTATCCTTCAGGTACCTGGGGAATCCAGTTTTGGAATTTGTTAAATTCTTTGAGCAGTCTTGTAGAGAAATTTTTTAAGACTTCTCCATCACAAGGTAAAAATTAACCTTTTTTGCCTAGTGTCAGGGAAAAAAACCCAACAAAACAAGACACAACCCTACCCAAGGAGCCTTAGCAGCACCACAGCTCATTGCAGTACTCTGGGGTGCAGCAAGTGTGAGGTTACAGCGGGGGCACATAGCTCTTCATGGCTGCTGCCAGCCTTCGGAGCCTGAGCAAAACAGCACGGGGTGGCATATCAGGGAGCACCATTTTCAATTCATTTTGCTATATCATCTGACAAAGCAAGCTTTTGTTACTGCAGCTGACCAGCTCTCAGCTCAGCTGATGTACTTTGAGTTACAAAAAGCTTAGAAACCACAGCACTGTTTACCCTCCTCACAAGTGCAAACACTGTGCTCCAGACGTGCACTGGCTTCTGCAAGAACTTTCCAGTTTATAAAACAGCCCTCTGCTTAGTCATACTCAAAAAGGGCAAGCACTTTTTCACCCTGAAGGGAGGTATGCATCTGGCATGTGGGCTGGAAATGGAAGAAGAGAACATGTCTTAAAAATTCAAGAACTTGGTGAGTAGATCCTCCCTCACTCTTTCTGAAGACTCTCAGTCATTAGATCTGATTTTTGTCTGTCTTCAGCACTGAGCAAGTGCTTACTTGAAGATGGTTACTAAACTAGATTCAAGTCTTCTGCACATTTTCTGGAAGTGTAGAAGTGGTATTCTCCACCCTTACCTTCTCTTGGGTCCCTCCCTCTTGTACACACTTGTTACAAACATTGTTCCTCCGTGAAGTTCTTATTTAAGGTGGTTATTACACTGAGAGAAGGAAGTAAATAAAAATAAAACATTTAGTTTTGCAGTTGTCTGGAAGGCAAGAAGGTCTCAGTTTTTACTCCCTGGAAGATAGAAGTCCAGCAACTTCAACGGTGTTGAATTCTGCCTGATAAATGAAAACATTCAAATAACTCAGCCCTCTATCCAACATGAGAAAAGAAAATAGGAGTCATTTAGTAACAAGCTCATCATGCACAAAAATGATTTCTCAATCAAAATTACAGGGTTTTTTTCCACTTTTTTGTTGTTCTGCTGAATATAGGGTTCTTGGCAGTAGATTAACTACCTCAGTCTCCAGTTTTGAGGGTCAAACTACCAACTAATTTCAAGGGCACTGTGTTTATCTCCTACTGCACTGAGGTGGATATAAGGTCCAGTAGATATGTCATTACTCTTGTAGACTCCTCATGAAAGGCTCAGTGCTGATAGGTGAGTTTCTTTCCTTCCCTTAGCATCTTGGGAAAAAACATCTGATGATACCATGACTCCACTCCTTTTAACAGAGCTGATATAAGGAAACAGTTAGGAAGCAAAATCTGAAAGCATCAGAAGAGGAATAAGGTTAAAATCTGCCTCCAGATTTACAATGTTGTATACTTAGGTGTTTGCTAAATACCAAAGACTTTTGCTTCCCAGCTAAATCAGATAAATTTGTGATTGCCTGGTGTTTGCAAGGAGAAGTAGCTTTTAGACAACTCTGAGTACAATACCAAGACCTGTACACTTGTGCACACCAAATTCAATTTAATAAAGCCAGCATCAGAAGCACCACTAGCACAAGTGATTGATGTCATAGGAGCTGGGGGAACTTCCAAGAGCAGGAAACATGGGTGGCAAAGAATTTAAACTATTCTGCTATATAAATATGAACTGAAGTGGGCATTAAGGCAAGGAAGCCCTGTGCTCAGCATGACAGAACAGTTAATACTTCTGAAGGAAAGAGTAAGGAGAATTGTCTTCTCTCCATTTTTCTTCCCACTTTTTACTTGTTTAGCCTCTCTCATTGCATATCTGTACCAATGCCACTAGGCTTGGACTTTGAGGAGCTGAAGCTTCAGGCACACAAATACAGCTACAAGCTGGCAGCCAGAGTATGTATGGTTGGGACAACAGCAGTGGTGGAGGAACCCCCTGTGCCAGGGAGGGGTGCAGAAAAGGAAAGGATATATAGGCCCTTGCACAGGACAAAGACAAATGCAGTCCTTGACTGTGCATTCCTGCTTTTTTTCTTTTTAAGTCTCTGCAGCTGACTTGGATCTTAACTCCCAGGCATAAATCTTGCCAAATTGTTTGGCATCTTTATATACGGCACTAGGGCTTGCAGAGCACATTGAGCCAAAAAAATTAAGAAACATAGTATTTTGTTATGTAGCTAATGACTTATAGCTTTCAGTCTCAAAGTACTCAGAAACTTCCACTACATGTGGAAAACCAGCATTAGAAATGTAACAGCACTGCTGAGGCTCTGACATTCACTTCTAGATAAGCTCAGTTTTCGTCCCCCAACTGTGGGATTACCAAACTGTAGAGCTCATGACTGACATTTCCAAAAGCATTAACTTACCCCTACAAATCTTGTGGTGGGATTGGACATCCCTTCAGTTGAACAGATTTGAAAATGGGCCACTACATTCTATGACTTCACAGGGCTTAAATGGGAATTTTGGGCTAATTTGAATAGTTCAAGGGACTCCAAACATAGTGCAGAAGGCAAATCTTTCACTCTCATATTAGTGCTCCAGCCACTAGACTGTTTTCATGCTCTGAATTAAACAATAGATAGACTGCCAGATTTTCTTCCCCCCACCACCCCCTTTGCACTTTCTTTCCTTCCTCCCTGCTTTGTTAAAAAGAAAATTAAAAAAAGCTAAAGAGCTGTATAAGAAATTCCATCTGGCAGCTGTAGAGTAGATAGTGAACATAAAGAAGAGATTCCTTGGCTGTTCGTAATGCATGCTGCTTATCCAAATTAGCCACACAATTACTTCTATCAATGCAAAACTAGTTTAATGTTATTTTCTAGTGCACAGCACTTGAGAATGACTTAAAATGCAGTGTAATTTGCCACAGTGTATGTCCTGAAGTGGCTCACTAATGAAAAGAGGATTAACTCTCCATTATTCTGAATTACCGTTTTGTGAAATCACTAACAATATTTTCATTTATATACATATAACCCAAGGGGGACAAATATTCCAGCCATCCAAGTGATTAACAAATAAAATTTATTAGATAGCATGCACTTTGGTCTTACTTATGAAGTGAAAGATAAGGGTATAAAAATGCAGATGACTGGATTTTTATCATCCTTGTTCTGATAATACCCTTAAGTCTGTGACAGCAGAACTGGGGAGCGCAGGCAGTTCAGTGTTCTGTGCCCACACTGGATGGAGCAGCACCCACGGGGTGTTGGGCTCAGCAGTCAGAATCTCACAGGCGCGAGCACCTGCGGGGTCCGACCGGCCACCACCGGTGGCCCAGAGAGGGAACGGGAGGTCACATCAGCTCGCACAGCCTGGCCTTGGCACAGGCCAGCAGAGCGAGAGGGAAGCTGTGCTTGGTGCACAGGGAAAGGGTGGGATGAGCCACAGACTGCCCTGCCTCACTAGGAGGGAACTCCTGGCCCCAGATACAGGGCTCTGTTCCTCATGGTGCCCTGAAGCTGGGCTCAAACCTTCCTGCCGGGGAGAGCCCCTCTGAGACAGCGGCAGTTCCACAGCCAGCTGACTTTTCATCCCTCCCCCATGAAATCAAAAGGCTGTCCTGAAGCAGCACTTCGAGAAGCAAACAGGGTGCAGAGTTCTTTATGCAAAGGACAACAGGACAGTCCCTACTCCAGAGAACTTCCAAATGACCCTGGATTAGCTCAGTTGGTCAGAGCAAGGTGCTAATAATGCCAGGCTCACAATCTCCATGGGGGCCATTCACTTAGGATGATCCTTGTGGTTCTGTTCCAACTCAGACTATTCTGTGATCTGAGGTTGTTTGTCTCCAACACAGTGCAGTGCCACGAAGTGACTGCCAAGCTGGCACAGCACTGGTACATCATTCAGCCTGCACTAACTCATCCATAGCCCAAATGAAGCACCACAAGGGGTGCGAGCCTGCTCCAACAAGCCTGTGCAGAGGTAACCCTGCAATCTGGCTGCCATCTGACTGTACTGGGTGAATGCTCTGCAAGAGATAGTCTCCTCTCCACATAAGCCTGCCAAAGAAATCTGAGCTTTCCCTGCCTGGGCTTGTGCTAAACACTCATCCCTTATACCCACAACAACATTAAGAAAAACCACTCCAAAAAAATCCAGCCTACTCTTCACTTTTTATTCCAAGAGGGCTGGCCTCAGGAATAGTCTTCCTGGAGCTGTTTGGTGTACATAGAACAACTCATAGGAGATCAGGTTAGACATCTTTGATTCCTGGGAAGATGCAAGCCCTTCTGCCCCCAACCAAATGCTTAATGACAATTATTCCCAGAGCTGAAGTAGCAAACCAGCCCTTTTGCCCCCTTCCCCCTCCTCCTAGTTAAATTCTGTTACTTCTTACATAGTCTAGAGTCAAATCTGAAATACATGTTTTATTACAGGAGTTTCAACTGATGCTTTCCTGTGCTCTAATTCAATTTAAAAATCCTTGCTGCAGATAACATTGGCAAGGCATAAAAGAACATAGTGTACTTGAAAGTTCAGGGAGCATATGGCTTCCCAGGACAGATAGAAACAAGGATTTCTCAGCAGTGGTCGAGTTTTCAGAATGTTAACCAAGCTTCAAACTGTGCTGGTGTTCCAGTACCACAAACGATCATTTGCAGATGTAACTGCCCTGTTCTGAGGTGTAACAAATCAATGTACTGTGGCCACCAACTGTGATTACTGATTACACTGCTCTCTCCCCTTCCTTTCTTCTGTCCTGTTTTATGGAACCATGAACAAAAGTAGTCAGTCCTTCAGCATCAAAGCAAGAGGCTCTCAGTTAAGATAATTCCTTTCTACACAAATAGCAGTTCTTATCAAGTTTTAGATAACAGCCTAATCACTCCCGAAGTCAGACTGTCTTAGATTTGTATCTCTGACAGACAAATATTATCTACACTGCTGAGTCTGCATGTAGAATTAGCATAATTCTGGCATGGGAAGGAAAAAGGCTCTCCCATGGCCTGGCTACTGGGGCAGAGAGATGGGACTAGGTACTGCACATAGGCACGCAAGGCAAGCCCAAGGTAAATTTGCTACAAGCTGGAATTCTCAGACCTCTTTAAAAATCTCAAGAGAGGACCACTTAGCTAAACATCATCATCATGTTTTAAGAAGCTTGGCCGAAAGATAGATCCCCTTGCCAGTGAAAGCAAGCCAATTTTTGAACAAAGGTGTACACTTGCCAAACAAAAACTGACTCCACAATCTTACACAGCTTTGGAGAAGGAAAATAGGAATCATTTGGCTTTTTCAAGCTTTGTAGAGAAACAGAACATGACAGGCACAAAAGAGCCCAAACTGAGAAAACAAACCTCATGGGTACATGGGATGTCAGTGAAAAATGGGCATCCTGCTTTCAGGAGAGCTCTACAATAGCTGCATGAAGGCATTAGCCAGATTTTTGGAATTAAAAGTACACAAACGTTCAGCAGGCAACACACAAAAAATTTTGAGAGCAACTACAGGATTCACTGCCTGCAAGAAAGGTGGATTTTTGGCAGGCTGTACTTGCACACTTCATAAGATCAAGCCCAACTCCACATGTTGTTACAAGTCTCTTCCAGAACTACAAGGTTCAACTTCTCCCTTGAAGGGAATAAGAGACATAAGCAACCCTGATACCCTGAGACATCAGAGAGTCCAGGAGGAGAAACCAAAACAGAGCCCCCAGGGAGATGCAGCAGATAGGGAATCTGCAGCTGGCGACATAGGAAAGAGTAGAAGAGAGTAGAACGGTACATGCAACATTCACATGGATAGACACATTTCATCTCCCTACATTGCTGAAAATAACAAAGGACAAGCCTTTAGGAGAGTCTTAGGTATCAATAAAAAAACCCCCAAACCTAAATTTGTTCTCAGTCTCAAGAGTCACTTGCTTTGTGCTTCCTTGGGTTAATGTTGTGTTTTGGTTGCATTCCAGTTTCTCGCACATCCTGAGAGCACTACTCCACGGACAAGATGTCATCAGGAAGCTGTCATGCTGGGAAGAAAAATGCATACACAGCAGTCAAAGTAGATCCTGATGAGGACTATTGTACCCCAGGGGCATTTGAACTGGAGCGGCTCTTGTGGAAGGGATGTCCAAAGTACACGCACGTCAATGAAGTGTGGCCCAACCTCTACATCGGAGACGAGTAAGTGTACACAGTACCCCAACAAAGCACAGAAATACACCTGGTATACCTCTGCATAGGGGATGCCCAAGCTTTACTAAACATAGCTCACTGACAGAGCAGTGTTTGAAAGCACTGACAGATGCCAGAGTTCTGCAGAGCAGTCAGAGCCTGGCATGGCCCTGACTGTTACTGCTGCTTCAGGAAAGCGCAGAGTAAGTGCAGCTGGGTCTGCTGTTAAAGACACAGTGACAGCACTGGCTGTGGCACAAGTGTAGGCTGCAGAGGTTAAAGCTCATCATGATCTATTTTTAAATGGTTCATTTCAAGGAGCAATTTGTCATTTATCTGTGAGTGGAAGTTGTTCCACATTTACACTTACAGAAGAGCATGGCTGAGATGTGTTGGCCACACCTTAGGATGGTTTAGGCCCAAAATGTAATTCTTGGAAAGTGACTGAAGAGACAGCTCACCATGCAGTGGTGTTTTTGCATTTCCAAGCCTGTGCTTGTGTACATGGAACACTCTGCATTTCCAAGTTGCTCAAGAGATTAAAGCAAACAGAACCCTGAGGAAGTCAAAGCTGCAGAGATGTGTCTCACTGATCAGACCAAGTGTGATTTGGAAAAAAACCAAACCCACAAAACAGACTTAGTTCTGCTGAACATAGGACTAAACTAGAAACAGCCTATTCCAGGAAGCAGAGATGACTGCTGCAGCAGGAGACATGCCATCAGGAAATCCCCCAACCCAAGCCCTGAGCAGAGCAAGAGAGCTTTTCTTACCCCTTTGGCATTATTGGTCCAATTCCCATTTTTCTCTACACCCTTCATTAACATGACATTTATTTTTACATCATCGCTGAAAGACACAAGTAGGAGCCCCACTGGCTCCAAAATTCTCAATTTTTTAAAAGGTCCTGAAATTCATCTGTTGCCAGCTTATAAAAGAGAAAAGATATACAGCTTTGAAAGTTACAAGACTCCTAATATCATCCACCAATTACTTCTTTGGCGCCAGAGGCAACAGAAAGACACAAGAGTTCTGGTCTTGAACCAAGCCAGGGCTCCCACTTCTAGAGATGGGGGTGGGAGAGTGTGTGTGTATGTGTGGTGTGGGATAAAAAAACCTAAGCCATGGGAACAGCCTGTCCAAATGATTCAGGAACAAAAGAAAAGAGGATTGAGTTTTTCTGTCCACATCCTACCCTGCCCCTCCTGTGGGACATTTCTAACTCAAGATTCACCATAGAGAACAGCCTCTTCTGGCATTTATTTCCTACTTCATTGTTTAGAATCACCAGCAAAATTATTCTGAATGAAGTTGTTAGAAGAATTTCCCTCTAATCTCTGTGATGAAGCTCTAACTGTGCCTGCTGAACAAAGGATCTAACCAGACAAGAAGTCAGTCTCTCAGCCCAGGACAGCAGTCACTGACTCTTTCCTGTAATCTTCCTGTAGCAGTGGCTTCTTACACCTTGTAATTTAGTAAAAACTAGAAGGTGTGATGCCAAATACACTACACACCTGGAACTTCATACAAACTAACCAGAGGAACAGAAGTACAAGCTTCTTGAGAGGTACATAGGGCTACACCCCCTTATGCTGGCCAGTGTGTTTCTGCAGGGAACTGGTCTTAAGTCAGGAGGAAAACCAGTAGTTCTTCAAGGGAAAACAAGTCTCCCATGTGACAAGACAAAATAATGAGAAAACCGACAGAGAAGGAAAAACAAGTGAGGAGCAGGTGGGGGGAAACAGAAATAAAACTTCACCAGAAAATGTGTTTCCCTAAAAAAGAACAACTACTGTCAGCCAGGTAAGGGCAAACTTGACACGGCAGAAAATCTGAGAGGAGAACTGGTCTGTAGGCAAGATGCAGCCTTTCACTCCCGTAACTAAAATTTGCTTTGAAAAGGCAAAGTCCACAGACCTCTATATCTTTGCTGGACCCAGCTCCATATCTTACTCCTGACCAACAGCTTACCCCCTCAGTGTGGCAGGGCTTTCGTATTGTTTTAAGATCTTGCTTTAGAACTGGTGGCCAGAGAGATGCCACAAGCCATGAACAGATGTTGGGTGTATTTGCATCTTTAGCCGTGCTAAATTAAGGTTGATCTTGAAAGAATTTGGTGGAACTCATCAACAAAATCAAATGAACACACACATGCAGAGTTTATCTTCAGAGCCTCCACATCTGTGCTTCATTCCTGCCTCCTGCATTTATTTACAAGGTTAACAGGACTTGTGACTGCTTATGGAAATGCTAATTAATTACCCTGACTATGTAATCACATCTTCCTTCTAATGCAATACAGGCTATCAAGGAGCCCTGTGAGGCCACCCCATCCTTTGTTACAAGGCTTCACTGCAGATGTTGCCCAGAGGCAATGAAATCTCTATAAGCCTGTCAGACCCAGAATAATCAAAGCCTCAAAATATAACATGCTGTGTTCAGCTCCAATTGAAATTTCCCCTCAGCAAGTTCCAAGGGCTTTTAAAGACCAGATACTGGAACTTGCATGACACAGCCCAGTGGTAGGCATAAAACACCTTGGCCAAGATAGAAAGCAGCCTTGTCTTTCTCCTTTGTTTCACTGGCCACCTGTTTGCTTGCACAGGCAGTTTTACTGGCTAATCCCAAACCTGCTTGGTTCACCGGGATCACATGCAAAGTCTCTGCCAGTTACTCATCTTGTAGTTTCTTCTTATAGCTCTTCAGTGATGGCCTTATTACCTGAGATGATGTTTAGGGTTCTACATTTCTGATGTTCAAAGAATATTTCAGCTGCAGACAAAGGCCTCCCAATTTGTTTTCCTCTTAAACATCCACTAGATCTCATTAGGCTTTAAGGACTGAGCACAGTTTCAGGTCTTGCCATGTTCTCAAACTATTGCCAGAGAAAAAGTCTTCTGAAATGTAATTCTTTACAAGTCAAGTATGAAAAATAATTTTCTGGGTATGCAGCTGAACTGAGCTTGCAATTCAGAAAAGCTATGGTCTGTGCCTGTGCTGTGCCATGGCTCATGGTCTTCAGAACTAATGCAGGTAAGGAAGACACATAACTCAAACATACAATTTGGAGTGCATGATAATTAAGATAAATAACTAAACACTAAATATATGCTTTACTAAAACGCATTCTTTCCTCTTACCTTTCTTCGAGAGAAGCGATACAGTGTTGCTTTTTCCAAGTGATGAAGTAAAAAGACAATCTACACTAACCTAGAAGAAAACAGGTGGGACTCACTCAAGCTAGAAAACAGCTACCTCCCACTGTTTAGCATTACAAACTCCTAGCATCTACACCAATATTAATCATATAAAAAATAAAAGCAAATGCAGATTTAGATTATAACACCACTCTTGAGGACATAGTTTCAACTTGGGTAGAATGAGAACCTGCCAATTGTAACAGCAGTTTAACAATGGACAGTAAACCTCAACACTCTAATGGTTTCCAAGACAAGTAACACTTCCCCGTGTAACATCTCTGTCTACCAGTGATTGCTAACATTTGATGAGTGGCTGAAGTGAACACCAGAAACTGACTGACTGCAGCACGTGTGCTTGGTGCCCTTGCTGTGTAGAAAGCAGAGCGCTATTTCCTCTGTCTAGGTTGTATCACTTACAAAAACTACATCCACCATTTTGGGCTAGAGGAAAATGAACTGCTAAATCTTTTTCTATCCCATATTCAGATGATCCCGTTCAGTATTTTCAATGGTACCTAAAAATTCTTCTAATTCACACTGAACAGGAGGTACCCAGAGAAATGGAGCAACACCTCAGAAGGAAAAGGGGATACAATGCTACACTATCTCTAGACTCCCTCAGTGCCAGAGTTACCAGAGAAAATTGGGTCAGTATTATTGGAAATTCTCGACATCTCTCCTCAGGAGGGAGAACTGCCAGATTTTCTTAAGAAAGTGTCAATATTGCCTATATTCAGCAAGCTTCTTTCTGACACTGACCATCTGGTAAATTATCATCCTGCGTTGAGCTTTCCTTTAGCGTTTAAGAAAATGGAAAAGTTTGAGAGAGACGATTCCTCTCCTAGTAACATGTTGCCTCAGATTTCCTTGTGTTTTGTCAATCTGGGTCACATCCATCTGTGGTTTTAACAGTCTATACTGAAACATGTTTGCATTGCACAGCCTTTGAATGAAGTTTAAGAGACTTGGTTCGACTTAAAGTTGATAAGCACACCAGTCATCTGGTTGAGCAGTATCAGCTGTAAGGTGCTGACTTACCTGGGGAGGGAGTTGCTCTGCCCACACCCTTCTGAAGTATTTTGGAGAATTACTTCCCTTCCTTTAGGTGTGCTTGTGTTTTCCTCATGAGCCACCATATCTTCCCTTTGTTAGCTGCTTTCAGTATACTTAATACTGCATGTGAAGGTGCAGGCTGCAGTGCCTGGAAGTTCTTTTCCCCTCTCTTCTGATTCCATTGATTTGGGCAACTTTCTAACAAAAGCAGCTGGGACTAAAGCTTGTTATGACAGTATTTTTGAAAAGAGAGAGAGGATTTGGTACACTGGAGACAGCAACCTGAAAGAAAGCATTCTTTTTCATGTTGTAACTACTTACATTGTTGCTTCCAGAAGAAGGCAGAGTTTGCTGCAGCACTTGCTATTAATCCTATGAAACTTAGCCTTAAAATCGGCAGCAGGCGCAGTTAAAGTCTCAGACAAGCCCTCTACTTGCCCTTGCACAATGCAAGAGAGGTAAATAGTCTTTTGGGAACCATCTGAAAATGGATGACACTTTTGTCTGGGTCAGTTTCCCCTTTTGGTGAGTCTGTTAGTGTCAATATATCCATATGTGAAAGTGATTTTATCTCCAGTTTTCACCATTGAGGTGGGATTCCTACATCAAAGTACTCCCCCTTGCCTCAGAGCTTTAAAAACATGTTTATGAGTCCATCTGCCCTACAGTAAATGCAAGGTCTGATTCAGCAAAGCACTGAGCTTTTGCTTAACATAGAGAGAAGGACTTCTGGGTATACTTAACTTTTAGCATAAGTTTATGTGCTCTGGACTGAAGAGCTGATGAGCTTTTACATGGGACCAATCTGTCCAGGTCATCTCTTACTAAACTGAATTACAATGAAATTTTCACTGTTATCTCCCAGTGCCACACTTCACCTTTCTTGCATAGGACACATTCAAGGCAGACACTGGAGACACAGCTGCACCATGTAAAGGGAAATCAAGTGCTAATAGCACAGACGGTGGAGATATACAAAACGAAAACAATTGCAAGAGTAGCCAAGTGCTTATGGCTTCACCTATACTGGCATTTGTAGCAAACTCATCTTTACAATGGCTACTTAAAATACAACCATAATCACAAAAATGGAAGTATTAATTGCTATTTAATAGGAAACAGTAGCACCTGAAGAGGGGAAAAGAAGAATATTGTTAGCTTGACTATTACACTCTGGTAGTGAGCCAACTTCAAGGAAAAAGAATCTATGCCTTTTCTAGTCAAAAGTGAATTAGAAATAGTTATAAATTCTCCAATAAAGTATATGATTCATATACCCCTGAACAATCCTATGCTATTAGTAACCTCAACCAATCAGGTATTTTTAGATATTTATGCCTGATTTATTCCTCCCTTTCTTCTAGAATACTGATACCTCAGGCATGCTAAAAACTGCAAGGAAGACCAAGAGCATTCCCCTCTACTTGGGGTGTAATCAGAAGTATTGTGCCTGATGAAACCCAACAAACCCCACAGGCTCTGGTTCCAGTGTACAGACAGAGGAATGCTTTCACAACAGCATCCTCACTGCAGACTCAGCTGAGGGTGGAAGGCAAGCCAGTCCTTCCCACAAAGCCTGAGCTCTCTGCTGGCTTGGGCAGTCCAAGCAAACATGTTGAGGGGCACAGTAACATCTCCATTTACAGGCACACAGGCCCCCCATGTGAGGCCTTACCAGGCTGTTTCTCGCTTTGTTAACTGGCAACCAACCTGCTGCAAACCCAGCATGACCAAGTTTAACTGCCTATACTATGGCAGAGTCTCAGCACAGGCTATATCTGCCTGGTAATGTTTATGATCAAAGTACAAAGTACTGGCTGACAGGAGGTAAAAAGCAGATAAACCTGAGCCACTATGACAAGTGGTGGTCCAGCTGGGCTCTTGACCTAGATTTTGAGGAAAGATTTTATGAGGAAGAAAAACAGAGGAAAAATTTTCAGAGAACAGTAGGGAAATCTCTTATAAAAATGTAATTATCAAGTGTAAGACTGGGGGGATGGAGAGAAAGACAAAAGAGCTAAAGTACTTTCTAATATTAGGTTGGAAACCAAGCACTCTTGCTCTTGAAAAAAACTGTCACTTCAGTTTTCTTCAAAAGATGCAGATTCTAAAGCCCAAGGCAAGTACCTCTTGCAGTCCAGTGAACCCTATTTTCTATTACACAACAACTGTTTCTTCACATCTCCACACAACATTATATACAAGAAACCTTAGGAAAAGCTTTCCATAGATAAAAGTGTCCAGGGTATCTGCTCTGAGAAAAGTGCCTGACATCCTCTTTACAGACTGTGTGCAATAGCTCAGCCTGCAGATGCAAAAGCCTCATAGCCACAGGACCTGTACTGACCCTGCTCCACTTAGGGCAAGTATTTTAGGTCTTACTTCCACTGACAGGTTCTACAACACCTACACACAGTTTGAGTGATAGCTATTCCAGTGAAAATGTGGAGAACATAGCAGATTTGAGGGCTCAGCACTGAGCATTCGTTTTCTTGAAGTTTTTCAGATTAGCAATGTCAGTAGGAAAAAAGAAAATATGCATCCATATTATAAAGGAAAACAATTCTATTGGGTAAAGTTCTACTCAGACCAAAGTGTATTGCCAAATCAGTTTGCATATCAAGCACCATTAGAAAGCAGATAACATTTCAAAGTCAGCCTAGCCCAAGCATTGAGGAAAACAGAGCATAAATTCTTCTGTGCCAAAGACAGTGGAGTAGAAAACCTCTCAAGTATTTCCTTGGTACACTTGTAATTTGCTGTTTAAAAAGAAAAAAAGTTATTTCACAGAAGATGATTTAGTGATATCTGAGCATTTATAATGAGTTGTTGCAACACCATTCAAGGTTGATACACTGCTGCTTCTGAGTCCACTTCCAGCCCAAGTTGGGAAACAAACGGAGCAAACAGAGTAACAATGTGCATATTCCCAACCTCCAACAGGTCAAGGGCAAAACAACAGATAATGCATTTGTGATGCAAAATTACTAAACTGATAAAATAAAAGAGGAGGATTAATTCCATCCTGGGCCTCAAATTCACAAAATGCAGCTATAAGCAAGACTGGGAGATGGAACAGGAAGTTCACAGGAGCTGGGCCAGGCTGAGCCAGCTGCTTATGCAAGTTACTGAAAGACAGCATCCCTTCTTTCTGAATACCTATTGGAAAACTGAGGCCACCCCACACTGCAAAATCAGATCCTAGGAAACAGAACAAAACTGTAAGTGTGACAGTCAGAAAAATGCATTTGTTGCACCCACTGTGTCAAAAGGCAACCTCTAATCAAGGAAACAGGAAAATTTGATTTCATATAAATGCAAGTGTCAAATGTTAAGGACTGTAACATAACGTTTGACATTGTCCTTGCTCAGAACAAGTTCATAATTTCTCATGCTATTTATTAGCCTGAGCGGCGCTTGCAGAAACCAAAGTGTGATCTACAGTCCATCAAAAACTCTGCTTTTCTACTGACCATACTACTCCACAGTCCTACTTCCTGCTCAGCAGGTAGGTCTCCACTTGCAAGGGCTCTCCTTGTGCACAGGTCTCTGACCTGAAGCCCTCAGTCTTACATGGTTTGTAGCATACATGTCGTGGACCAAGTCTGATAGATGAAAACCACATTTTCTCTGTTCCAGCATCAGGGAGGTAAAACAAAGACAGACTTAATTTGAAAACATGAACTGTAGCTCACCTCAAGGACAACAAAATGAAGAGTAGTCGTTACTCACTGCACCCTTACAGTTCAGCCAGGACATTTAACCTCTTCTAAGTACTCTCCATCCTTTCAGTATAGGACTGAAGTGTCTTTGCTGGCAGTGTGTACATACAGAGCATACACACCTGGAGGGAATCCTAAGGCACAAACCTCCTAAAAGGAGGGAAAAAAAGGAAAGTCTTTCTCTGTCAGTCACTGTTACAGGAACACAAAGGGAAAGAGTAAGCATTATTTAACATGAGGTGAAGGTGGCAACTCACAGCATTAGCAGCACGATGCTGCTGCTGCTTCTCTGTCCTCCAGAGTCTACTGAGCTTATTAGGTAGGCATCACCACACTAAATGAAGCTTTTATTTACTTTTTACATGATCGTATAGGGGATGTGTGATATTTCTTTGTGGCAGAAATGCCACTAATGTCAAGACATTATCATTCCTGTCCAGAAAGGAATTTCTGCAGGGCAGTATCTACTCAGAACAGCCAATAATCATGGACTTAAATTAAGAGTGAGCATAGGTAAAACCTTCAGTATCCATATCCCAAGTTAAATGCTCTAATCATTAGGTTCTTGACTGCTCAGAGGGGATTTTGACTTAGAGGCTGGAAAGGCAGTCAACTTCAAGCTATTCTGGGCTGTCACCACTAGAATTACAAAACACAACAGGTAGCCCACCATAATGTCCTGTGTGACAGCAGCTACATTTACACATGGAAGTGTTCAGGAAACGTTAATGGAGAGAGGTACTTTTGACTGGAAAAAGCTTTTTTACATCATGCAGTAGTTATGTGAAAATATATTAGCAGAATAAAGCCTACGCCATTTTTTCTTTTTGTAAAAAGCTTTGCAGTTTTTCTAGTCCCTAGTGAAACTTGACAGCTTTTTCAGAACACAACTTTCCCAAACTAAAAGCTTTCTGTAATGGAAGAAAAAAAGTTTTCACATGTCTGGCCACAAACTCTGCAATTCTTTTGGAATTTCATCCTGCTGGCAAGCACCTGCAGTGGGTATTGAGCATGCAAATCTAAGCTTTCCTCTCCTATGTGATTTACCTTTTTTTACCTGATTTTACCAAAGGAAGAGAGGACAAGAACAAATGAGAATATTTGGCTAAATATATGACTTACAGCTTCCTCTGAAGGCTAATATCCAATTTCCATATCTAGTTCTTTTTGCTTTAGGCCTCTGGTTTGACCAAATGTGACAGTAATATGGAGTTGTGATAGGAACTTGTGAATACACCCACAGAAGGGTGGGTTTTTTAAAATTTTATTTATATATTTTTTACGAAATGGAGAAAAAACTCAGTAACTTCTTTTGGGGAAGAAGAGCTGCTTTTTGAATCCCAGATGACTTGACTACTCACATATTACTGACTCTTTTATTAGTTCTCCAATATCATTTGATGGGACAGAAGGGGAAAACAGCATTCATGGGTCCTATTTCAAGTTCTGCTACTGATTTCCTTTTCTGTCTTAAAATAATTCCTTCTGTTTCTTTCTGTATCTCAAGTTTCTTCTTGTACAAGATGGATAGAAGCCAGCATTGCCTATGTTATAAAGGTAAAAGGAAAAAAAAATCATGTTAAACATGCTCTAAGGACCTGGGGGAGATAATTAGGAACTCCAAAAAGAATGACAACTCCAAACTGAATGACAATATCTTAAGATCCTTAAAATGGTAAATGATGCATTGTTAAAGCATTATCAGTTTCACTAACGTTTAGAACATACTGAGTGTCAGTGGTTTTCTTACATTTATTTTCTATTGTTGAATAAGAAGCTTCTTGACTTACATGACTGCTCTTGTTTTAACAGAAAAACTGCACTGGACCGCTACAGCCTTGAGAAGGCGGGGTTCACCCACATCCTCAACGCAGCCCAAGGGCAGCGCAACGTGGACACGGGACCAGGATATTACAGCAGCATGAGTGTGCAGTACCATGGAGTGGAAGCAGATGATCTCCCCACTTTCAACCTCAGCCAGTTCTTTTATTCAGCTTCCAAATTCATTGATAATGCACTTCAGGATGAAAGAAGTAAGGAGAGTGCTGAAAATGGTTCAAACCAGTATAATATTTACTCCATCTGATTAAAAGCATAGTTCCATGGCATTTAACCTTTTGGGAATGAAACAAGTCCAATACAGTTTAACAAAGAATATAAAACTACCAGTAGGGAACCAGTTTAAGAGAAGATAGTGATATAATTAGGACCTTCTCACTAATACCACCCCAAGAGCCCCTTACCACTTTGATAAAAGTTCTCATCACAGCTCATATCAAGGGGTCCTAGGTGACAGAGATTTTTTGTTGTTGTTTTGACTCCTTCATAAACATATCAGAGACAACAGGACATTGCATAGGTGCTATGAATTAGCTGTCTTTTCATCCTTTTCCTGATTAGTCCCTATCAAGAAAGGTTTAATGAATATTAGTTGCAGAATGGTGGGAGTAGAACACGAGTGGCCTCAGACATTCCATGCTGTCATTCCACAGCTCCATGCTCTGCAGCATTAGATTATCTATATAAATATAGAAACTACCCTTCCTACTTGACTATCAGATCTACCCCAACCTATAACATTTATGTCTCTGCCATCCTCCAAGCAGCAGGGAACTGATACAGCTCTGACAGCAGTAATCTAGAAACATTTCATTAAAGTGTTTGTAATTTCTCAGCTTGATTACTACAATTCATTATTTGCTGATCTCCAGCAGTGTTCTATCAGAAAGCTTTAAACTGATGTGAAGTGCTACAACCCAGGCCTCACACTGACTTTCAATATTACTCCTATTCTTTTACCCCACATACTTTAAAAAATAAAAATCTCAGCAGGATATTTTACCAGAAACCAGTTGAGAAACTTATGACTTTCCTGCTGACCTACAGAGACCTTAATATCAGAGGGTCAGATATCAAGTTTCTAGCCTTGTGTCAGCTTCTGTTCTTGGCTGTCTAGCTCAGCTGCAGGCAGTTACTACCTGACTTTCTTCCAATAGCCAGCCAAGTCTTTACAATTTTACCCTTTCAGCAAGTACAGTCCACACAACAGTCCCTTCCCTTGCTTGGGAGAAAACCTTGAAAGTAGATCAGTTTTAAAAATCAAAGTCCTAATAGCAGGAGAAACTGCTTCAGGAGCTTACTTGCTTATGAAGAAAGGTTCCCAGCATTTCAAAAAAGTGTGTCTGAAGCACTGCCTTTGGAAAGGAGAGGATAACAAACACACACCCGTGTCTAGACATGGCTGGAGGCCAGAGGTCAGTGTCAGACTGGAGTAGCTGGAATAAGAAATGCAGGCTTCCTCACTCCTACCACCCTCCCATCCTGTAAGACTTTAGTCTGCTGTACTGAGGTAAAGAAACAAGCACAAGGGAAGCAAGGGCAAGAAAAAAGCCTTACATCCCAATAAATATTGTAGGAGGAAAGGATGAGATGGGGGGAGTATTAACCTTTTTGTTTCAAAACCACATCAAAGTCCAGGAAGTTCTGAGACAGTATTAAGCAGTAGCTTTTGGAACACAAAACCAAATTGAAGAGTGACTGGGTGAACTATAAAGCAAAAAAAAAAAAAAAAAAAAAAAAATTGAGCACAGATTCAGNAAAAAAAAAAAAAAAAAAAAATTCTGCACATAAGTAGGTACTACAAATTGCAGTGATTTCTGTAGCTATAGTAATTTGTGCCACGTTCACATGGCTTTTAAACAAGTTAGCTCGGATCTTTTCTGATGAAGACCAATAAAATAAACAACTACTATAATACTCATAAAGAAAAAGAGCAAACTCTTAACTTTCTCATGAGGGAAAAGTAAAATGAATGTATGTACACCTCTTATCCCAGCCAGAGATATGCACAAAGACACTATGCATGGGCCAGGAAGACACTGAGGTTTAAAGCATGACAATAGCTTTCCAATACACATTTACAGAATAGAATGACTCCAGAAGCTGGACTGAAGTATGGACTGATGCCTCTTATAGAAGAAAAGACTAGAGGTAATTAGTGCTCTCCTCCAGCAACATAAGTGCTTTATTTGTGAATGCATACCTAGTGCAGAAATGTGCTCTGCATTTCAAGAGCCAAATGAACAGGCTGTTGTGTGTGCACCTTCCTGACTGACAAAGAACATCCAGATTCCTAAACAGCATTTTGTATGAAGTAACCAATCACCTATCTTCAGTGGTAGTGACATGGGATTTAGTGTGTGGTGCTAAATACTTCTGACCAGTAACACCTTCACATTGCTTTGCTCGTTTGTATCAGAACTCAGCAAATGCAGAGAGGGAAAGGGGGTGAGGGGGGAAGAAAAAAGCTTCAGCTTGTGTGACCAGAATGTCTGTGTTAATCAATTTACTCTGGCTGTATCACGTTCTGGCTGTATCTGGGGGATGACCTTCAGCCAAAAGATCAAATTAATTGAATAGATGTCTTCATATAATGATTTTTGCTGGGAAGATGTTCAGTAGTCAATGCTGTTGAAACAAGCTGTCATTCTAAAAAGGAAGACCCTCTCTAAAACAGGCCAGAAAGCTTGGAAATTTGGATGCTGTCAAAACAGTCCTAATTCTGATTTAACATTCAAAATCTTCATGATGGTGAAGAAACTCCCTGATCAGAATAGTATTTGCAGGGTTTAAGCATGGGCTGATGGACCTAAGAACAGTTATAAGAGTAAGTTTTAGAGGCAAACTGTAATTGATCACAATTATGCATGCTGCCACTCAGCTGTGAATAAAGTTTTCCCAAAACATGCAATTCAGAGCATAGAACAGCATCAAATTTTTCAGTTAGAACTGTGAAACATGAAAGGAAGACATTATTTTAAGAAGTTTTCAGGTTTCCTACTAAGCTACAGATTTAATACTCATTGCCTTGGAATTTTAGTTCCTCAGAATGTAGAAGAAAGGGGAATGGCATTTTCACTTCACATTAAAATGTCAGGAGAAAAATAAACTGAAGAGAGATATTTTAAAAGAAAACAGTGGGAAGAAGCTTATGAGACAGATACAAGGACCTGAGGCATTTGACCAAAGACACAGCAACATCCATGGCTCCGTCTAACTCTGGAAGAGGAGGGCTGCATCTAGACAGATTTTCAAGAAACACAAACCCAAGTCAAGTGAATGAAGTATTTCAGAGATCTGTCACCACCCAGCAGACCTCGGTCTCTGCACTGATACTGCACATTCTGGCACACCTTGAAGATATAAGTAGTCAGAATCCAAGACTGCAGGAGCAGACTGCCTTTTGGGGGATGAGGGTTCAAAGTGGTCCTCATGTTAGAATGGAAGAGACTACAAAATAATACAGAAGAGACATGGCTCTGCAGAAGAGTGTCGGTGTTCTGCTGTTACAGGCAGTTGGCTCCTGACTATTCACACACAGCAAAGGAGGACCTTCCTTTTCTTTAAACCAGTGAACATTTCAGAAAATTGTACAGCCATTTTTTGCCTTTGTTAGTGCAATATGAAACTACATTTTCTCCTAGACCTCCTGCACTCGCTACCCACACAAAACAAAGTGTTCCTTGTCCCATCATGTCTTTTACCACCTCAACAGCAACACATTTACAAGGTGGGAAGCTCTAAAGAGAAGCACTGAAGGCCTAAACAAATGAGTGTTTTCATCCATTTCAAATATTTGCAATAATAATAGAATGGATTATAGTTTTCCAGGAGAGGAAGAGGCACTTTTATTTATCAGAAGGACTGGAATTTTGCCAAGATGCCTCAAAGAATATCTGCTGGGATTAGGATGCACACTGTAACCATTAATCCTTTAGTGTTGGCAGTTCTTGATGCATCCATTACACAGCAGTGCTACTTGTGCCAAGACATCCTCTTGTGCCTGAAAGCAAAGGAGTTAATCGGCAGGAGTCATGGCTTTGCACCCAGCACTACTCACTAGGCATAGCTAACAGAGATAAACTATTATTGGCCCCGCTAGCATGTTTTTTAGTTTTTTCTCCTGTGGCAATTCTGCTTAGCAGGGTGTTAGAGAGAGTGCTCCAAATCTACTTCCTTCAGCAGTTCAACCTTTTGTGAGAACCCCTCGAGGCTTTGAATCATTTTTGGAAATCTTTTGAAGTGTTTCAAAACCTGTCAATCAGACCTGAACCCACTTACTGTTCTCTTCCCCCACCTCTCCCAGATACTGCTAACACGGAAGGTTCCACTTTGACTTACAACCTTGCTCCTATCCAAAGCCACAGACTTTCTGCCTCTGGAAGCCCCAAGTTAAACCAGGCAGTGTCACTGAGTTAAACTGTGGCATGTTTATTCAGAGATGAAAACAGTTGGCAAAGACTCTGCACACACAGGATACAAGACAGGCTCCTACTGCAAGGAGATGATCATATTAGAACACTCAGATGATGGTGGTGGTGAAACATTACTTTCATTCAGCACAACAGGGTGCTAGCCAGAAATTTATACAGAAGTTTTCTATAGTGTAAGAGGTGGTTTCTTTCCACTCCCTGGTTATATGCCTATGGCCTTTCTTATCCTCTGCCCCAATAACGGGCCAAAAGTGATGCAATCTAGATTTCAAAGGACATTATTGTCAGAACAAAAAAACCAAAATCAAATGTGGTTAGCTTTGTGTCTAGCTAGTAGAACTGAGAAAGGCACCCCCCCTGCATTCCATTTATTCTCATGGAAGGATGGTGTGAGAGCACACCAAGCCTTCCCATACCCTTGTGCTTTGGTCATTATTCCCAAACACAGAATTACACACACCCTGTCTGTGAGACATGTAAGGCAAGGCTGCAGCAGGGCTTGCTATGGTACTTAATACAGCCCCCAGGCCTTCTCTGCAAGCTTTGTTCACAAATATAAAGACACTTGCTTTAGGATTAAATGGATTGTCCCTACTGTAGATGGCGTTCAGTTGTAAGATTTACAGCCTCAGTTGTCCCTCATGTGAAAAGAGAGGCTTACTGAGTGCTGGTAAGGGTAGTCAAACATCAAACAGAGCAGAGGCATTGCAGAAGCCTCCACTGTCAAAAGGAAAGGATTAGCCAGTGTCACCTCTGATGGTGTCCCTTTGTTTCCACAGGCAAGGTGCTGGTCCACTGCGTTATGGGCCGCAGCCGCTCAGCCACGCTGGTCTTGGCTTACCTGATGATTTACAAGAACATGACAGTGGTGGATGCCATTGAGCAAGTGTCCAGGCACCGCTGCATCTTGCCAAACCGGGGCTTCCTCAAGCAGCTGAGAGAGCTGGACATTGAGCTGGCACTGCAGAGGAGGAACAGCAAGAATAGCCTCCCACCTGCTGACCAGCAGAACAGTACCACCATCTAGCACTGTCCTGGCACAGCTGTGCTACTGGAAAAGAAACTCCATAAAAGGAGGGGAGTGGAAGGTGTATTTAATTACACAGTCACAAGGATGATTTGTTATTTGCTAGAAGAAAAAAAACAAAACACAGTCACTTGAAATACTGTCAAGATGAGAAAGAAGGGAAACCAAATTTAAAACTCATCAAGTTAAAAAGTTCCAGCCTTAGCAGAATTCTTTGTTACATCAACAAATAAGATTTCTTTCTGCAAAAAAACCCCAAACATTTACAAAACAAAAGCAGGCACAACTTAAAACTCTCTTCTAGCAGAATACCCCGAAAATCCTGATCCTAAATCAAGCACACAGCCTTTAAAGGAATGCAGCTAGGCACTCCTGAAGAAATCTTGCAGGAAAAACACAGAATTGTTTAGTCCAGAGTCCTCTGAAGGGTTTCACAGGAGTTTACCTTTCTGTGCTGTTTCCTGGCATATCTATTTCTTTTTTCACAGTGATAATCTAGGGCAGCACAACAGTTAGAGAGCCTCGACATGAGGATCAACTACACCATGAGAACTAGAAAAAAAGCAACACCCTTGAGAAGGTCAGATGCATAAGCAGCTACAACAGACAACAATTCAAGGATATACATACACATGACATTTTACAACTTTCAGTTTTAAATTGCTTAACTTGTCCTAAATCCTTCAACTGCCTGAATCATGTCCTTCACATTGTTATGACGAAGTTCAGCGCTGAACTTGTAGAGCTCCACTAGCCCCCTAAATAATAATGGATTATAATCAGTTCTAATGAGATTTAAGAAAAGGCAAGAAACACCAATGAAGCCTTTAAAAAAATATCTCTCAGTGACCTGACTTTCTTCCAGCAGAAGAAAGCTGCTGCAGTGCTTCCAGATGCTGTTTGTATCTATCACTGCCAAATTTTTCCTCCTATCTCAGCTTTAGTCACCTTAATAGGTCATTGTGCTCCCATATAGTTACATTTGTTAATAATTGCATCTATTGACAGAAGTGGTGTTAATACACTAATGGGAACACCAGACCCACTTCTCTGCTTTAAATTATTCCATTTACCCTATTTGATATAAATTATCACCAACTGTGTTTTGAAACAATGAGAGTTTTGCTAGCATTTGATATTCTTAAAATGTATGTCAGAGGAGAATCACAATTACGCCACGTTTACCTTTGCTGCAGCTGCAAAAAAGGTGAGGTCCTCACCCCCCCCACCAGAATTTTACCTAATTCAGTGTATCGGGTAGGAGGGATTTGCTCAGTGCCTGAGAGGAATAACCTGGCCATCAAGCACACAGGAGAGTTCTCTTGGTCTTTATCAGCTGACAAAAGACTGCAACTTTGGTACAGTATGAAATGTGTAAGTATTGGATACTTGGGGAAAAAAATAATACAGGGCAGAAATGTGTCATTGAGAACTGCAAGGATATGCTACAAACCAGAGTTGAGCACAACTTTATACTATTTTTTGTAGACGTTAACAATGCTTCACAAGCTTGGCACCTCTAGTGTGAAGGCCTTCCTATTCCTTCATTTCCTTTTGGAGCCCAAAACCCAGTACATCATTCATCTCCAACCACTGACTGTAGCCAAGGCTGCAGATACCCATAATACAATGCTTTTGATTTAGCATTTGGATTATCTAGACAATAAACACCTTATCTTTAAATTCTCAGAAAAGCAGACCACATTTAATGTAACTAATCTACTGCCAAAGACCAAATTAGACATCACAATGTGAACAATATTCATGATACAGATGCACAAACTCTGGGACTTTAAGCAAATTAAGTAGCCCTATATCTGTATTAGGAGGGGAAAAAACCATTGAAAAAAACCCCCAGAAATAACAGCAAAGTCAAAGGAAGTAATCTGATATTTCAAAAATAAATAGCACTCACAATGTGAGTTTAGAGTAAAAATATTTTTGGATGGGGTCCCTCAACTTTTCCTGCCTACGTCCATAGCCCTTCAAATGCACCTTTCAGACCACATTGTTGTCTACTGCAGTTTAATTCACAGCCCAGATGCAGTGTCAGACAAATCTGCCTTGCATGGCCCTGCTTTCATTTACTCTGGTGGTGACAGCTGAATTTTTTTACTATTTGCTTTAGAGACAGGAATTCTGTCCCGAATGATAAACTAAATGATAACAAGTATCTGTGATGATTTCCCTTTGTCAAGTTACAGGTTGTCTTCTTTCTTCTATCCTGCATGAGAGCTTGATGACTGCTGTAACTGAAAGAGGATTTGTAATTGATTTACATGCATAATTGATCACCCACAGCACTACAGACAATTGCCAAGGCCATTCTTTCTATTTACCATGCTGATATAAATGGAGTTTGTTTCCATCAACCACCCTGCCTGATGGACAAATGAAACAGCTTATAAAACTGAGAGACACAGACAGTGATCTAAAATAGAAGATTAGTACCTTCAGCAGTCCTTCATTTCTGCTTATACCAGAGATTCTTACAATGTTAGTGAAAAACCGGTTGTATTTTGCCCACAGCTAGGGGATCACATAGGCTGAGTGCAACAACACTTACCATATTCCTGTCTTTGCTAAAGGGCTGAGTGCAGCTTCCAGGAGCACTGTCATTTGGCAGCTTCCAGATGAAGTATGTCCTGCTCCAAAGACAAGTGTCTTTCCTAGAACCAGGTCTTGTGCCTGAAGGAGTCGGCTGGCACAACTGCCAACTAAGTTGTTCTGAAGTAAACATACTTTTCATTTATTTCCCAGCTTTTTTTGCCTACCGTTCTCCCAGAATTACTGGACTAAATCAGAAAAGCAGAAGTTCTGGAACACCTGACTTCCACCAAGTGAGGCAACTCTTGCAAGCTGCTGATCAGCTGATTGATGAGCATCAGCAGCACCGACTCCAGCTACAAGCAGGTCTGCAGGTAACACACACACAGAACAAGGCAAGTTGATTTCCTTCTTGCCAGCCACCAGTGGCATGGAGCATTCTGTAAGAGTACATGGCCAAGGAAGCACCTGCATTTCACAAGAATCATCTATTGCAATTCTGGGAAGAAGTGTTTGTAGACAGTAAAAGCAAGAGCTCATTCCCCTCTGGGATGGTGCTACAGCACACAGTCAAAACTGACACTGCAATGTGCACACAAAACAGAGAACAAGTACATCTGTCAAGGAAAAGACAACCTTCTTATGTATTAGAAATTTTAGTGCGCTGATGCAATTCACAGCTAAGCAGTCATTATGGGAAAAGATGCAGGATAGTCCCTTGTCCTCCTGAAAAAAATTCAATTCTGAAATAACAAAATTATATTGGAAGCTTGCCTGTTCTGTGCACACTATGCATCATTTCCAACCAAATTTTAACCTGTATATTGTCAATACAGAATTTTAGCAATATGCTGGAGTCAGAATGCTCTATTTCAGGTTAGCAAATATTTGAAATGGTAAGGTCTGATTTGTCTGTATATTACAGGCTTCAAAACTTGAAACTAAACAGCAGCAGATCAAGATCCAGGTGCCTTTTTCATTCACTGTAAAAACACACAAATGAAAAATCACAGAACATAACACTACTTTGAGATACAATTATTTAACAAAGATAGGCTCCTAGCTAAACACACCTGAAGTCTGCACATAACTGTTGAGTTCCACTTTCCTCTTTCTAAGCATAAAAAGGTGAGTTAATTTGTGAAGATGAAAACAAAGTTTAAGTACTATGAATACTCTTTGCCTTCAATCAACAAATTTGACAATGCAAGGGCAAGAACCAAGATCTTTGCTGTATTGTGCTCTCCTTATCAAGTGTTCTCAACTCCTAAAAACACAAGTTACTGCAGATTACCATTGGACCAGCAATTTTAGCTCTCATTCAGATTCACTATTTCAGACTGCTGCTCTATTGTATTAAAACTGAACAAGTCATGCACATGAATCTGTAGTTATCAGTTTCTTGATTTGGCACTATCACACAGTAATGCTTTTATTTAGAGAAATACACATTTCTTTGACTTTTAGATATATGAAATACTACCTTTAAAGCTGGTTTATATACTGGAATGGGGACACAGTTTTCAGTCAAGATGGCCAATCTTTTTACCTTAGCAACCTTACTGCAGTAACAGTGGCAACATCCACATTAGAAGCATTTTGAAAAAATATCCCAAGGATTTTTTTCTGGTGTAGACTCACACATACCACATTTCAATTTGTCCACTCAAAAGATCCACATATAGACAGCCTTCTTGTCTTTAACAGACCTTCTACTGCTAGATGAGAAAAGCTCATCTCTGTGTGTATGTTTGTGTGCCCATATACATGCATATATACAAAACCCACAGATTCAATGCAGAATGTGCATCATCTTGTCACCCAGCAACAATGACAAAGGAAGAGATTACAATTCTATCAATAATATACGGTTTGAACACCACATCTGTTACTATCATATATCCTTTTATATATAGATATATATATTTTTACACTTTCTATTGGAAAGAAGTTTCATACATTAAATATTGACAACCTTGTAAGGTATTAAATACATATTTATTCAATATTTTGTTAAGATTATTAAAAAAAATAATCTTAGCTATTCTTTATTTTCACAAGGTGTATGCAATTATGATGAGTAACCTACACTTAAGCTCTAAACAGCCTAATCCAAACCCCACCAACTTTAATGGGCTTTAGATCAAGCATGTGAGAGCACTGTAACAAGCACTGTTTCAGGAGGTAATTCCCATGCAACATCAAACTATGACAAGACACAAGAGGCTAAAAATGGCTCATCATAATTTATTTTATGTTAAAATGTACAGCTGGGGGGGTGTAGTTTTTTGCAATTTTTATTTTTGTTGCTTGGGTGGGTCTTTTGTGGGTATTTTTTTAAGTGACTGACTAAAAAGATAACAGATAAATACAAGAGTGTCACTGGGTCCTATTTTTACATGTATCAAGCCTCTTCTGTTCGGCCCTTACAGTCACTCTGTACAGGTACAAAGGCTACAAAAAAGGAAGCAATATAAACAGACACAAATAACTTTTGCCTTTTTACATGCGATCTGTAAGCTTAGTTTGAGCTATTCACACGCTACTGCTCTATTTTTTCCCTTAAAAAATAACTCCAATATTTTATAAAGATAGAAAAATCTACAGATGGAATGAAAATGTAAAGTTAGAGGCATTTCCATAAAATAGCAACTTTACACCAAATTCACTACTTTTTTTTTTTTTAAATCCTGCCAAGTATTTGGACATATACGAAAATGTTTCAAAACTTGACAAATAAACACTGAGATGTTTCAATCAACAAAAAAACATAACAGTTTTTATAAAACAGAAAGCTGCCTTTGTTCCTACCCCAGCCCCAAAGAAACTGGTCACAAAAATGGAAAAGAGTCTCAACTTTACACTAAACATACAGCAATAAAACCCTTTGAACTAACCAAAATGTGAATAGCTTTTGCAGCTTTTTTTATTATTTTTACAAGTTTTATAATTAACAAAAATATAGTTCTGGTTTTTTTACCCCTCAAACTAGGGTAACCTAATCAAGGCAAAAAACTTAAGAAATGGCTTACTGTTAAGCACAACACTTGTACAGTACTACAAAATGCACTGTCACTAACAAAGACATTAGCGGCATGCAGAAGTGTCACCTTCAGAAACAAAATAATACAATAAAAGAACTGCTAAAAGGCATTTACATGTGGGGAAAGGAGAGAGAAAAAGCTCATGATCCAGTACTGTCTGATAGTTTTGGAGTCTATTTATCCACATTTTTAATGGGAGCAGGCACATAAAATGGCTCTGAACCATCAGCTGCTGTGTAATTGCAGTTCATAGAAAGAGTTCTTCCTTTCCAGAGAACTTCAAGCTCAATGAAATAAACAAAAAATGGAAAAACCACCTAATTCCCCCCAAAGAGAAGTTAAATCTCACAATGTTAAAAAAATAAACAAAAAACCCGAAAACAGAACAAAACGAAACAAAAAAAACAACCAAACAAACAAACAAAAAAAACCCAACAAAGCAAGAAATAAAGAAAAACTTGTATAAGGCTTTCTGCTGCATACAGCTTTTAAATGGTGCCAACAAATGTTTTTGCATTCACACCAATTGCTGGTTTTGAAATCGTACTCTCCAAAGGTATTTGTGCAGATCAATCCCATACGCCGGTTTGGTAGCGCATCTCTCCCACGGGCCTACCTTCTCATGTAGGATCCATTGAGAGACTGTTTGGACATGCCTGTGTTCATGTAGCCGTGGTGGCCCGGAGGAGTGTACATCATGTTACTGTGGGGCGCTGTCTGCATTGGCTGCTGTGCATATGGCTGAGTTCCCATCATTCCCATCTGCATCTGCATAGGGTACTGGGGGGTTTGATTCATATACCCATGATTACTGTGATAGCCACTATTCATCATTGGCTGGGACATACTGTAAC
Organism: Rhipidura dahli; assembly: GCA_013399225.1. Lineage (NCBI taxonomy): Eukaryota > Metazoa > Chordata > Aves > Passeriformes > Rhipiduridae > Rhipidura > Rhipidura dahli. The sequence goes on from VXAC01001016.1 coordinate 1,799,084, forward strand.
CATTCATAGCATTGAGGGTATTCATATTCATGTTCACTGAATTGACATTATAAGCGGGGGCTGGCATCAAATTTACACTCATGTTCATGCCGCGCTGCATCGTTAAGGTCCGTGCGGGCCCTTGCATGGCCACAGTCTGTGAAGCTCGCCCATAAATTTGTGGCTGATGGGCTGCAGCAGCAGGTGGCAGCGGCGTGGATTTGGTTCTTACAGAGACATGACCTTTGCTGGCCATCTGAGTCTGCAGTCTTTGGGTGTGGGATATTCCAATATTCGATGAAGTCATATTACGCTGCAAAAGGGGAGGTGGCAAATTCATGGGAGGAGGAGTAAGGTTGGGGGGAGGGGTCATGGTAGCCTGTGCTTGGGGTCCTCCAGGAACAGCATGTGGAGACTGAGAAAGCTGAACAAGCCCTGTGTTACTTAAGGGGGCAGACAAAGAGGCACTGTTTGCATAGGAAGTTACAGCAGCTGAATGGCTGTAAGGCAAAGAATGATCCATAAGTGTATTAGTTAACTGTTGCAGTTTGGCAAGGCTGAAGGTGGCAGATGGCTGTGAGTAATGCCCTGCTCCGAATTCACTCTGCCCCATTCTCTCATACAATCCAATGTTGGCATTGCTAGTCTCGGGGATTTCAGTCAACTGCATAGGTGGTGTAAAGTTAGCAGCCATGCTGCACTGGGATAACTGTTGGTTGCTGCTTGGAGGCCTTTCAACAACACAGCCTTGGGGAGATTTTACATTACAAGTGGGAGGAGAGTTGATGTTTGCTTGTTGCATCATACTGCAGCTTCCATTAATGTTAGACATCTGCTGGGTCACTGCACAGCTACTCTGCGTTAGGTTACTAGACGTAAGGCTACTGTACGAGCAACTGTTCTGAGAAGAGTTGTTTCCACAGATACTACTACCCATTGTAGAATCATAACTGCTTGGGTTTTCATAGTTTTCTGTTGTGCTCTCAATACTTCCCAAGTCACTAAACCCGCTATCCACAACTTGCTGCGAATGATCAGAAACAGAGGGAACATCCATCATTGGGCTGGTCTCCATGTTCTGTAGAGACGGCACAGAAATGGCACTTTGATCTGGGCTGATCTGAGCATAGCTGTTCTCTAAAGGAGCAACATTTGGACTATTAACAGAGCGAACTGACTGGCTGGGATGAGAGTGCACAGATGAAACTGGGCTGCTGTGGTCAGACTGCTGACAGTCATCCAGTGTGGTCATTTGGGGACTTTGGTCGTTGTGGGCATAATTCTGCAAACTCCTACAGGCCTCTTGAGTCTCTGCACAGTCCTGAAATGTATCTTCATGTTCACTTGTTTCTTGGGTTAGAGACTGTACTGCTTGAACCGTCTCTGAGTCAATCTCCATGGTCTCAGTACTCTCTCCCTTGAAATCGGAATGTAATTCTTCACCAGCTTTTTGGTCCTGGTTGTTGTCTGCATGATCATCATCAGATTCAGGCACTGGGTCTGAATCTGTAGCAAGTTCTTTCTGGTCACTTTCACACTCATCAGCTGCAAGGTCAACACCACAATCCATTAACTCCTCCTGATTTGAATTACCAGTTTGAACATTTACGTCTAAAAAAGACTGCTGGGTTTCCAGCATTTCTTTGAAAGCTTCACCAGGCAATTCCTCTTTCTCCACTTCTGTTGAACCCATGTGACTATCATCTTCATCATCTGCATCATGATCCTCATTGTGAGAAGGCTCTTCATCTTCTTCCTCCTCTTCCTCCTGATCATCCAAATGCATGGACTCCTCTTTTTGCACAAAAACTTCCTCTGCTTTGTCTTTTTCTTGATCTTTTGAATTGATTCCATCTTCTTCTATGCTCCTTTCTTCTTCCCCAGCTTTTATGGTGTCATTTTCTTGTTTTTCAAAGGGTTCACTGGGTGGATGCAGAGGTTCAGGTTCTACCTCTTTCACCTCATCATCTAGTGGAGGTAACGCTTCAACAGGTTCTTTAACAGCTTCCTCCGTAACAGCTGGAACAGAACAGGGCTTGTCTTCAGCTACTTCCTTTTGTTCCTCCACCAGCACCTGATAGTCAGGCTCCATGGGAGTCTCGGGTGGAGTGTATAAATTAAGCTTAAAGCCAGGTTTTCTTTCTTTGCTTTGCCTCCATTTAGATGGACCACGCTTAACTCCTTTGGGCCAACCCTGCTTACTCTTTAAAGGTTCAAGATTGTCTTTAGTGCTTTCTTCCAACACAGCTACATCCTCTGTATTGTCTTTGGGAGGTAATAGAAACAAAAAAAAGAGAAAGTCTTAGCTTGCAGACTAATCAATATTTTCCAATATAAACTCAAAATGTATTAAGAAACCAGGAAACAAGAGTTATCAACAGATCTCAAACCACGGTAGAGCAATGTATTATCTACAGTTCAAACCCACTACACACATGTTATTGTTTGGTGGCCTTTTAACAGACACTGTCAGAACCACCATTAACATACTAGAAGAATCCCAGAGATTTAAATGACAAGACATGCAAACTAAAGCAAATACTGTCCAAATATTTGATTTTCAACCTTTGGTTTTAGCATAGAAGTATGCCTTCCCTTTATATAGACAGTGACCTAACATATATTCACCTTTTGTGACAATAATGACATGAAAGTCTGGAATTTCCTCTTTTCTGGAGGACAAGCCATAATAAATATATAATCATGCTTTAATACCAACACTCAAAAAAGGTGATTCATTCTAGTACTGTCTCATGGGCAACATATAATGACATGGCTCACAACAGATGACAGAAAGCAAAAGATAATTAAAATTAAACACAGAGTGCATCAGAAAGCTAAATTAATACACTGACTATAAAAAAAGGACCCAAACACATTTCCCCCTTTCCTTTCCCCCCAAATACCACTTACACATACTCCAGAAAAAAGGAGAATTACAAAGATAAAATATGCTGCACTTGGGAGTGTAATGCCTTCAGTGATACTTCTGTATTGTGATGATGTGGTCCATGGGCAAATACAAAATATTGGGCTAGTTAAAACAGTGCAAACCTGACCACTGGGGCATAGTTGGAACTTGCTACTATTAGTTTAATTCATTTCTCTTGAGAAGCTGGAAAAAGTGGTAACGTTCTAATGTACCACATCACACAAGAGCTGTTTGAAATAGAAATCAGCCCATGATCCCTCAATTGAGGATTGCAAGGATGCAATTCCCGTGCAATTGCAAAAATACTGAAGTAGTACCTACTGGCTTCTTAGAGAAACTACACAGACCTGAGAATCTAGTAATTCCTTCTGGAATTAAAAGTCCTAAGCATAATTTGAGGGCCAGGAGGTCAGGGGAAGAGTGTACATTCAGAGTAGTTCATTAGTAGTTTCACTATCCATCCATTAACTTTTCTGACAGGAAATATCCTTGAAATCAAACTAGAAAAGCAGCTTTGAAAGGACACAGTTAAAACTGTCTGTCTCTTTCGTGGGGAAAAAACCCCAAGATCCTGGCGCTGAGGACATTTTATTCCACAGAAGCAACAGTTCCACTGAATTGCCAACAATGCTGAATAGAAAGATATTTCTATAAATCAAACCTTACTTTTTGCTTGTATACTTTACCACTGATAAAAAACTATATTGGGCAATATTCCAGTGCTACCCTTTGCACTGTTAAGTATGAAATGCTCTGCTGTAGGGACATAAAAGATGTTTTTGACAATATGACACAAACTTCAATGCCTTGGACTGGAAAAGATTTGTTTCCTGAACACAAAAAGCAAATTATACTGTTATAATAATAATGGCTAAATACATCTCATTAAAAATTTCCAGATTTATGACAAAAACAAACACTTCTTTAGAAGGCCACCCAACAAAATTAATTTTGTGAAGATATAAGAACATTTTAAGTTTACCTGTACAATTTTCATCACTCCTGTAACAATGAGTATCTTTCTCCTGCTTGTTCTGCTCTTCTTCCTCCTGTTTCTGCTGCCCAGGTTGATACTCAAAAGCTTTTCTAATCACAGGCTTCAAGTCATCATCTTCTCCATCCATCTCACAGGTGGGTTCCAGCTGAGGCATGGGACGCTCTTCATCTGAGTTATCAAATGGCTCATTCAACACCTCTGTTGTTTCAGAAATTGTCTCTGTTGTAACACTGCTGTTTATCCTTCTGCGTTTACGACCCCTTTTCTTTTTCAGTATGAAAGGTCTCTGAAAAATAATTCCACAAATAAAACTCTTCCTACATTCCCATTCATTAACTGATTCTGGACATAAATTTTTGTAGAGTGACTGTACAATAATCTATTTACTCATTCAAAAAACCACTTTGTGTTGCATCAAATTCAAATGTAGACAGAATCTAAAAGTAAAATGTCTAAACAGTTAAAATAGGTATGTATACATGTATACAAACCTTTCTGTAAGTGAAAACTAGAGTTTTCTTCATATTGTAGTATCTTTTACCTTTTTCTGTCAAATAATATTCATAGCACTATTACATAAACTGTACTCACACATTTTTCCTCTGCAGATTTATAATTCTCCAAAAACTTTCACAAGTATCAAGGCTTATTCTTCTACATTTCAAGTTTCTGCTATTTTTAGAAATAAGCATGTACACATAAAAGTAGATAACATTGAGGAAGTGCACCTCAAGAATCCTACAGTTGGCTGCTATAAAAAAAAAACTATTCAAGATTGGTTTTCTATTATTATACATTCTCAGAGATTTATAGTTACTTTAAAGTAAGCTCACTTAAAGTATAATCAAAGGGACAATCCAATTTCTAAATTCTCACTAGAGACACCGAAATACATAGGCTAAGGTGAGTGCTTTAAAATTTTGGGATTCTTAAGTTTACTAATTTAGGCAGCTCAAAGAGTTGATTTTTCAAAGAAATTAAGAATTATGCAAACATGGCAGTAACCAGAATTTAACATTTAAATTAGAAGAATATGGGTAAAAAAAACCCTCTTGTTTTAAGAGCATTTCTTTTGAAAAACAGTATGCCCCTTTTGGGAGTTCCTACAATGAAAAAAAAACCATAAAAAGACCAACCCCACAAGCTGGACTCCATCTTAATACAAAAAAAGAAAGAACCATTAAAATATTGAATAATACCAATGTCAAACAGCAGAGGGCAATCTCTAGTTTTAAAATTAGCAGGAAATTCTGATTTTTTTATGTCACCAGTATTTTATAGTTCTGTGAAAAATCCTAAAGACAAAAAATTGGATGGAGTGCAAAAAGAAGAGAGAAGTAGTTAAGTGTCCACATAGCACATAAAGGATTAAAACAGTCTAATAAATGTTTGTAAGAAGCCAGGTTGTTATTTTGATGATAATGATTTCATTGAAATCAGAGACAAATGACTTGGAACACACCCACTGAAGTGACACACCCACTGAAGTGACACACCTTTCTTTTCATGGCCAGTGACTGGGGCTTTGTCAGCCGGGGTGGCGAGCTCTGCTGATTCTCATCCCCGCCATCCTCCTCACTGCTTTCTTTAGACTGTTCTGTGGATTGCCCTCGCTCCCCCACCGCTGCCACACTTTCTGCGGATCGCAAATATTTATTTTTGGATTGTACTTTTGCAGGTGATTGCCTACTATTCGTTCTTGTGGAGAATATTTCTTGCTCTTCCTTTTCCCAGCAGCTAGCTTGTTCCATAAGACGCTCAGCCTGAAGGGTTGAGGTTAAAATAACAGGTCACTGAAACAGCATTTACTTAGCCATATCCTTTACATTCAGTTAAATAGTTAAAATAAGTCAACCCTGATTAGCACTGCTGGCTAACCTAGCAACAACATTTCAGCTGAATCATCTAGTTGCTCCTTTACAACAGTTAACAGATAACAAACCAAAGAAGATTGCATTTCATGGGATATTTAGCACTATTAATGATGCAGCGAATTGATTTAAGTCCTTTAGCACTACATTACATGCCCACTGACTGGATCACTTTGAGCAAGTTGAGAACACAAAGAATCGATTGACAGGGCAACCCCTGAGCTCTGCACCAAATTTGATCTGATTACATGCTCTTTGACTACCTCAAGAGTGATAAATACAGCTCCACGACAGCTGATTCACATTTTAAGTTTTCACATTCATCCTCCCAAAGTTACCATGTGTTGCTATACAGCTTCCAAAAATTCTGCATTATCAGTATGGAGTGGTCAAAGTTAATCTGCACTATTTAAGACAGTCTAATGTTGAATATTCAGAATTATGAAAACCAAAGGAAGAGAAATTCAGAAGACATCTCTGATATTACCTCCTTTTCTGCTTCCCTCTCTTCCTCAGAAACTGCAGCATTAGAAACTAGCAATGGAGTCCATCTCAAGCTTTCAGGATCTACTTCATTGATACGTGGATTCGCTTTCAGTTTCTCCATATGACTTGAAATCAGCTTTTCCCTTCTAATAATTACAAATCTACAATCAAATAAACAATAATTTTTAGAAAATGATCACCTAAAACAGCCTTTCTACAGCTGAAATCCTTCTGCAAAACAACCTGTGAAAAGAGATGGGTAAATAGAAGGATCCATCAAACTAAAAATACCAACTGACACACAGCGATGACATGCTTACACTACTGACTGTTTACTGAGAAAAAGTGAGGAAACAACAGTTCATGAAGTGAAAGCTCAATATTAACCATCACTAGGGCAACAGAGAGGAAAGTAAAGGGTTTGTAGTTGACTACTCTAAACCTAATTCAAGAGGTTTAGTGTTGGCACTTGAATTGCTGCCAGAACAATTTCCAATTTTAATATTATACACAAACACAGATAGAAAACACTGTGGATCATCAAGGCAAGAGTGAGAAAGTCATAATGTTACAGCTGAAGACGTAAGTTAACGGGACAAGAAGGCAAATCGGAAACACAGGTTTTCTAACAAAGCATACCAAGGTACTTTAGTCCTGTGCTAATGAAGTACAAAATTACTTTCCAATTACTATGAAGTGGCATATCAAAAGCAGGTAAAAACTAATAAAATAGCACAGTATGCTTATCTATTAGCACATATCCTATCAAGCTACCTTGTTACAAAGAACTATACAATTCTAAACAACAAGGATGAGCAAGAAGAATTTCAAGCGCGGTAAAAATCAGGTTGGTTAAGTAATAACATTCTCTCAGGGAAAAACAAAGTTTAAAAAAGAAATCAGATCCAGAACCCTTTTCCCTGAATTGTGACAAACTTCTACTTGACTACATGAAAGACAAATTTCCCTTAAAATACATTTGTCCTCAGGTTGTCCGTAACTAAGTACTCCAGAAAGTTAAGGGTTTAATGCAATGACAGGACTCCTCTTACTACTCTCATATACCATCTTGTAAGCCAATCTCCTTTTTGAAGACTTGCATTCTTACTGGTTCAAAAATTACTGGTTTTGAATACTAATGCTGGGACACATAAAAGTTATTGAGGCTGAACTTTTCCTGATTTTAATTTTATTTTTTGGCAAGCCAGTCCTTGTAAGGCAGCTTTGCTTAATTATAAAGTTTCTATGATTGGAATATCCAGAAAGAATTAAGATCATCTTCAGAAACACAAATACCATTGAAAGTAATTTAAGACATTTTATGGAAAGAAACAGACCAAACAAGAACAACAATCCAGTTAAGTTCTAAAATATCCATCAAGATCATTAAGAAGGAAGATATTCACAAAACAAGAACTCACCTTGTCAGTGCACTGACTTTCAACATTGACTGTAACATTAAATAGAAACTTGCATTACCAGTACCTTGAGCAGGAGCACTTGACGTAGAGCTGATCTGATCCCATGCTTTACATGAATTCAGCAATGATTGAAAGAGGGAGGGTGGAAAGAGAGACTGCCACCCACAAACACAAATTTTTCTCTCACTGGTATTCAAAGCAAAATATTCACACAGCAAGAGCTGGGAACACTTAGGGAAGATTATAGTGAATGAAACAAAATTCTTAACTGAAAATGTTTTGAGCTGGCCACATAACTTCCAATAACCATTAACATGAAAGAGCATCCAAAAAATCACCAGGAAGAAAAGCTCTTTATGTGAGACCCATCCGTACTGACTTCTACAGTAAGATGGTTATTACTCATTTTACAGCCAAACTTTTCCACAGACATTTTTCACATCAACTGTTTCAGAAGCAGAGAATGTTTTGTCTCAGTATTTAAAAAAAATGTTTACAAGATTCACTGACCTATCTTCTCTTTTATCTATCATGCTATGTTGCTGCAAGGTTGTGGCAATATCATGTGGACACATTCCAGTAGCTCGGCTCATTCCTTTGATGCTGATTTGTTTTTCATGGTGGCAGTTCAGGTATTCCAATATGACACTTTTCCAATAAGCCAAGTATGAGAGACGACCCAGATCGGACAATGGCTTTTCAGGGGATCCTGCTTGACCCTCTCTTCTAGAAAGTAAATAGCCTAGAATAAAAATAAACAGGATACCTTATGGAGGTAACGAAAGCAAGGAATTTTATCTAGCCCTTAAGACAGTGGGAATTAATACAAAAGATCATCAGCACGACTGATTCAACTTCTGAAAACTCTGGCAATTAAAGAAATCCTCTCCATAAAAGAGATGAATTTTCATCATTACAGTGACATAGGAATAGATCAAATCCTTGTGAGTGACTCAGATCTTATGTTATGAGAATCAAACATTAACCAAAATCTCTTCTAAAATTGCAAGGCAAGGACAAGAGGAAAAAGCCAACATGTTTGGGAACAGGCCCCATTGTACATGTTTGCCTTAAGAACTACATCTCTCTGGCCTTTTGAGAAACTTTTACACCTGAGTTAGATCACTGAAGCCAAGAATTTTCAGAAGAATCTCGAGAGAAAGTATCATGGGTAATATCAGTTAAGTCATTTTTCTTCAAGAAGCCCCAAGTGACCTAAGTTTTTGATTAAACAGCTAGAAGTTGTATTTTGGAGGTAACATAATTCACAAGATGAATTACTCAGAGAATAAGCTAGATGAAATAATTAAAAAATAATCTTCCCTAATTCACATTTAAGAACATACACATAATTCCTGCTTGCAGTCTTCAAGACAATAACTGATCCACTATTACACAATATACACCTTCATTTTATATTCTGTGTGGGTTGTAAGTCCCTTTTAACTCTTCAGCTTTAAGAGGATTTCACTGTTTAGAGTAGAACATGCCTGCTTGGAGATAACAGAAGATGCCACCAGTAAAACTAATTCAGTATAGACAAAAACCCCCACAATTAATGAAAGGTATCCTTTCACAGTCATTCATCTCTCCACAATACATATTCTGCATTGTGCCTTTACAAAACCTGCCAACACGCAGGCCTTAAACAACCAGGCTTACAAAATGCTTACTCCACCATAAGCACGGACATGGTGCTTATGGAATTACATTACTCAAAGTCATTTGGAATCCACCAAAATATACAGTTCTTGCACCTTCCAATATTCTTAAATAGTTTTTTCCCCTCAATATGTTCACTTTTTCACTTTTATTTTTCAAAGACTGATTTAAAACATATCTAGTACAGTCATGTCATGTTTCCTTATAGATAAGGGGGCTGCACCTATAATTTCTTGGTAAACATATTATGAAGTTGAATAAGAAACTGCTATCCAAACAAGAGCTTGAAATCATTAGTTAGGCAACCACAAGTACCTTCAGAGTTTCACTAGTACATCCTGGATCATTGTACCTTTCCTGTGTCTGGGGATTGAGAGACTTAGTGGTCATTTTCACTTTACATTAAAGCAGTGAAACTGTACCTGCACAGCAGTAACATCTGTCAGTATTCTTCTCCTACATTCCTAAAATATAACCTATGCTTTTCCAAGATATTTGCATTCTAGAGGATCAAAAATACATATCAGAGGTAACAGTCCCAGTTACATATAGCATGCACTGAATGGAAAGTCTCTCAACAGATTCTATTATCTGAGTGACACCTCTTACATTAAACTTACTAGAGAGATGCCAAGTAATTGATCTAAATTGCAGGTAAATTAAAACCACTGATTTTGGTAGCTTGTGTATCTATCCTGAAGCATCTGAAATGAGTATAATATGCCCCCATTAAACTGATACCTGCAATCTCACTGTGTCTACCTTATTTTAATAATGGATAGCCTCCAAGTGATAACCTGAAAGAACTTTCTTAACATATAATCCTTGATATCAGATTATTAACAATTGCAACACTCACAGGACAAAACAGAGCTACTCACCACTCACCCCCAAGAGTAAACAAGTCAGACTGTAGGCTACGCAAAAAAAGAAAACCACAACAAAATCTACGACCTAATCAAGAACAAAGAGTCTTCTATCTTATCTTCTGGGCATATGAGTGATAGTATCACAAAATTCAACAGCCAAAATACCATTAATTATTTTTATTTCTTGACTTATCTCTATCCTCCACGATGAAGCAACACACCAAATGCGATTTACAGCCTTTGATTTCTGCCATGCAAACCTCCCCAGAATCACTAAGGTTTCATCTTATCCGAGATTTGAAACAATTAGAAGAAATGCAATCTGAGAAAGGGAAAGTTAGTATAACATACATAAATTTTATGCCTTCAACAAAAAATTAAGGAGATAATTAGGCATTAAAACATTTAAACAAACTGACTTGCAATTATCTTGTAATTTCAATCTGCAGCATTGCTAGTAATACCCCGGAAATAGCTACAGAATCCACAACACACTTACGTGAGAACAGTAACTTGAAACATCTGTGTCAGTCTCCAGAAACTTTCAGTTACTTAACTACTCATTTTATTATGCTTGGTTCTATATCTTCAAACAAGTTAAACAATGCGAGATCAGAGGTCCAGCTTGGTAGCAGGACAGTGGCCAACAGAGAAATCCAACGGATAACATTGGAACTGGCAACCACCACCCGAAATGCATGCAAACAGAATCACTCTGGCTTCATCCAAACAACTGGAACCAACTAGATGAGCTTTATGTCCACACTTACTGGAATTTTTTAAGAACTTGGTAAGATACGTTAAGTATCACTTCCTTCACTCTGCAAGCAGTGCAGAGTCACTGCATTTACTTGTATGTTCACTAGCAGGAATTTGTTGTCATATCTGCTGATGCGATGTGAACAGACTTGTATCTCACCAGCTCTCTCCTGAAAATCTTCTAAAAACCAGATCATATCAGCCCCCTTTCAATCCTATGGCATGAAGGCAGTGTTATGCATACCTCAAGTTACAAACTGCCATAAGCAGCTATTTCATTAAGTTTCTGCAAATCCCCAAGACACATCCTTCTTTCCCTACCACACACACTTCTAAACATCACTACTTCAGCTTTATAATATCAAGCATAAATCTCAACACAGTTTTAAATTTAGCTTGAGACAGTTGAATTGAATTTTTTTGTCTATTGAAGGAATACACTTGTCCTTTTGCTTTTAACATGGTAGCAAATGCAGGCTAGCCTTCAAAGGTGTAAGACAATAGAGATTCAGACTGCACAGAGGCCCAGAAAATACAAAGCAGCAACGAACAAAAACATTAAACAAGTGGTATACTGGGAAGGACCAAATGAACAAACTAAAACTGACAGAAAGAAGTCAAATGAAGTTTGAAGACTTTTTTAAAGACACTCCTGCTATTGGAGTGCTCTCTATACATGCCTTATGTTCTACAGCAATGAACAGATCAATTTACCATTTCATTTCACAGAATAGTTAAGGTTGGAAGGGACCACTGGAGGTCATCTAGGCCAACCTCCCTGCTCAGGCAGGATCCCCTAGAGCACGTTACTCAGGATTGTGATCTGACACCTTTTGAACATCTCCAGGACAGAGGACTCCACAATCTCTCCAGGCAACCTGCTCCAGTGGTCAGCCACCCTCACATCCATAATTTCTGGTGAATAGTCAAAGAACAGACATCAAGATTGAAATGTTCAGTTTCCTCGAGTGCAATTAACACTGACCACAAGCATTATAAAGCCATTAGTCTTTCAGTACGCTCAGGAATTAATCTTGATTCAAGCAAACCAAAAAACCCAACTTGGCAGCTGGATGCAGGTGTTTGAATTACACTTGTTTGTGCTCACCCAAGACAGCGCGGTCACACTGCGGCTCCGTTACGCACAGCAACAGCCAAACTGAGGTACGCATACTGCACAGGACTGAATGAAGACTCTGTGGTTTCCTATTCACCTGAGAAGCTAGGGAACTTAGCTAATATTAAAGTGTGAACAAGTATTTTTGATCTAATTATATTCACTATTTCTATTTTAAAACCACCTAGAACGGTCCTATGCAGAAATGCTGTATTTTATTATTAAATGCAAAGATGACTTTGTTTAGCGTAAGAGCAAACAGTCAGTCAGTCAGTTAGCACCCACACTTTGGAAAATAAATAATTGTAGCTGAGTAACTTCTAAGAATGTGAAATGGAGGGTTATAGTTGGCTTGTAAGTGTATCACTTATACTTTTATGAAAGGATCACAACATTTTTTGCTTTCTCGAATAGGCAATACCGTTGTATGTTTTACTGAAAATTCCACATAGCCAGAATATAATCCATCCAGAGCATCCTGAGGCAGCTTCAACACAATATTCTCCAGAAGATGCCACGAGCTGAAACTCTAGGATAATTTCCTGTGTTCTATGACCCATGTGCTCCCTTAAGGGAGTGTCTAACATCGCAACCTCACCACAAACACCACATGCCATATGCCATGGAGACTGTGCTGATCTAACATAATTCCTCCACTCCTTGAACTTCACTGCTTGCAGACAAGCAGGTTCTTTGAGAACAGTGCCACAAAGAGAGGCACTTCACTCTTCTGAGGACATCATGTATGATGTTCAACTATTGTTCTGAAATATAAGTGCATCGCATTGCAGTGCAGTGCATTGTCTTCAGCAGAAACAGAATCAGCAAAAATGTACCTGAATGGAAAACAGAGTACTCAATCTCATTCTGTGCCTAGACAAGTACTTGGAAATTGCAGTTCCTTTCTCCTATGCTACTAGCCATCAATCCATGTATTTGCTTTTCACTTATGGAGGCTAAAAACCAAAACAGTCTTCAAAGTGGACCCCAAGGGTAGGGATTAATGAGTCCTACTTTTTAGCTAGAACAGATTTTTTTTGTCTGCTACAAAAAACCTGGAAATAACAGTTTACACTTAAAATTAGAAAAGTATTTTATCTAAGAGCCTGCGATCAAGGAAGCAGTTTTATATCTTATGCATCAATCACATCACATACTGAAGATAAACATAGTTCTAATCTTGTTTAAGAAGTCATAGTCAATATCACTTTCTAGGAAATCAATCATATCAATCTCTCTGAATAAGAAAGCTACAAATGCTAGTAAAGAAAGTCTGTTATGTTCCTGTAATTGAGACAGAGCTCACTTTACAAAAGAAACAGCAAAGATCTTTAAACTGTGTCCTACCAGAATATTCCAGCCCTTATTTTGGATTAGCCTCGTTGTTCTAAAGAACAGAACTTTCCACTTAAATTTTGTAACTCAAACTTGTCTTTCCACTTTTCTTAAAATATTGACAGATTAGATTGGTTTTTACCTTAAAGAAAAGCTGCAACCAAATAGTGTTTCTTTCAAAAACAAAACCACACCAATGGTAGTTTAATGCAAGAAAATGAGAGCTTTGCTTCACTGCAAAAACTTATTACAGAGAAATGTTTACATCTTGTTTCAAAGCTCCACATTCACAGAATTAATAATAAACTAAACACACGTAGCTCTTCAATAGAAGCAACTCTTAAAAAGATAAGAATCATTCAGAAAATGCAATACAGCAAAGATCCCAGGACCAGAATAACTCCTGAGTGTCTCAGGAGTAACCCTGTCAGAGGCTATTAACCTACTACTAGCCTTTGAATAAAACAGGACTCAGTCTAAAAAGCACAAGAAGCCATCTTGATGTAACCCTGCTGAATGTAATAAAGATTTCCTTTTCGCTATCACCTCTCATGTGTCCTGGTAAAATTACATAAGCATCATCATGGCACCTTTAAAGAGAAAAAAATATATTTTTCTGTATTGGGAATCTTTACTTCGTTTACATGGAAGAAATTGAGTCTCCACCTGTTAAAGCAGAAAGGATCAACATTTAACAAAAGTAACATTGCAAAATCCATAATTTATTGCTTATGCATTAAAATACCCACAAAACAGAGATTGTATTATCATATCTGAGTAATCTTCAATCATTTTTAAACCCAGAAAATCAGACTGGATGCTTATAATACGTAATGACTGAGAATTGGGGTGAGAAACAGACCATATGAAGAAGCAAATTCAAATCTGTTAATGTGGCTTGCAACATGGAGTCTCTTTTGCCACTGTAATTTGTCTCACAGCAGAGCAAAACAGCAAACTTAAATGGTTCCAAACTTGCTCAAGCCTAGCCTACATAGAAAGGCCATTTTAAAATCAGGTTTCAACTCACAAACAGAAATGACATAGCTTAGAACAAGTGTCAGGTTGTCAGTTATGAAACAGCTACTGAGCTGCTACAACACAGAGCAAGTCATAATAAGGTGAAGTGTCAGCAGCTTCCCTCTGCCCACGAGACGTGTCACTGGTGTGTGCTGGTATTCAGCAGCGAGCTGTAAATGGCTGAACTGAATCAAGGACAATGCAGGCAGCAGAGACACAATGTGCCATCCTAAAGGACAAGCTTGCTCTCCAGCCCTGCACCAAGGCTGCCACAATCAAATTGCTTTGAACAGCTACACAGAAATGTGGTCAATGCATAAGCAAACTCCATTTCATCTTTCTGGACCTGTTCAGCTATACTAACAGTAGGAAAACACCATGATCCTATAAACAGGCTTGAGGAAAGCTGCCAGTGTTAACTACCACATTATCAAGTCCAGTCCAAAATGGACTTATGCGAGGCAGTGCTTAAATGACAGCCTGCTGACAGCACTTTACTTCCAAGCTTCCTGAAGTTTACTTCCAAAGTTCTCCTACCATGAGGCAATGTAATGCTAACAACCAAGTTTGAGAAGCTAGCACATATGGCAATACCTGTAGACAGAATGTACACAGACCCGTGTGATGCGATTTACACCAAGTCACAAGCTCTATAACCTTTGTAATATCACGATGATACAAAACCATTTATTTCACTCATTCATCTTCCTTGAGTTCCTTGAAGATGCATGTAACATTTGTCATCCTTCAGTTATTGAGGATATTCCCAATTGCATTGACTTCTCAAAGACAGAGAGGTGTTGGAGTCATGTCAGACAGTTCTCTAGGGTGAACCTCACCATTTTACTTAAGTACTCTGTAACCTGGTCTTCCTCTAGCAAAGACGGCATCCCACTCTGCTGCTTAAATTCTGTGACATCTGAGAAGGTCCTAGCAAGAAAAGTCAAGGCAAAGAAAGTACAGAGTCCCTCAGATCCCTTCTGAGATCCACACCACACCCCTCTGTTGTCACACAATGTTTATTCCATTCACCAGCAGGGCCCTATTCTGCTTACTTTTTCTTTGGCTGTCCACGTGCTTCTAAGAGCTCTCCGCATTTTGTTACTCGCCACCTCCCTCAGTTTCAACTCCAACCAAGCTTTGGCTTAACATTGCTGCACATGGTAAGCAATACCAGTGCCTTTTGGAGACCTTGGTTTTGCTGAAGTCAGGAACTCTCCCTGCAGCCTAGCAGGCTTACTGTCATGCCTTGCTATTGTCATGAACATCAGAATAAGTCACTTTTGGAGTCTAAGGAAACGGTCTCCAAAGATCAACATGTCCTGTGATCCTTCGCTCTGCACAGCAAACCTGTGGGAAGACACCCCTTAGCAGTTCTTTAAACAAGATACAATTCTGGACCTTAGTCTGATAGTTACCCTCCTAATTTCTCTCAGGATCTGAAACCCTACTATCTCCCAGCCACTACAGCCTGGGCTGTCAAATGCAAAGCATTTGCCCTAGCAGGTCCTTCCAAAATCTGTGTCTAAATACTGTCCCAAGTACCCTGCTGTCCTTGCAGGACAGTTTCAAACAGTCCTTGGGAAAAAAGGCCTTTCACTAGCAGGTATCACCCAGCTGCTTGGAAGGTTCATCCTCTTCCCTTTTCTTGATCAGGCCATGTATAAGAAATGCCCACTACAGCATTAATGGCTGCTGCCCCGACCTCTGATTGTGCAGCCTACAGGCTTCACGGGCCTATGACCCATTCCACAGCACAGAACCATGCTTCCAAGTAACTCCTCTGTGTAGAGCACAACCTCCTCTCCTTGGCTTCCCTGCCTGTCCCTGAAGAGACTGGGACACATCTATTGCAGCAGTCCAGTCTTATGAGCTACCCTCTGCATCTCTGTAACCCCCGTGAGGTTACAGCTCAAGGACAGTCTTCTAATTCCTCCTTTTTCTCTACAGCACATGAGAAACGGGAATAATGGGATCTCAAACACAACACAAGAGGGCCCCCTTCCCCTGCCCACTCCAATCACATTATCTCTTAAAAATCCCATTCTCCAATAAGCCCAAGACCAGGATGGCAATTTATTCCCCTAGAAGAGCTGTCCAAATTAATTTCTGATGTGTCAGTGTGGTCATTGCAACTGATGCTTGTGACCCGTCACCCTTTTATCTGGGTCGACTCCTAACAGCGCTCTGACCCTCAGGACAACTGATTCTGGGCCAGCTGTTAAGTTTTTTGCATGTGTCTGTCTGTGGTGCTATCCACCTGTTTGTTACAAAGTTCAATCACTTTCTGAACTCAGGATCCATCAATGCTCCCTCCTTCTATGCTACACTCGAAAAAGCTCAAAATTAACTAGGAAAAAAATTTGTTTTATTTCTCCGTAACCACTATCACATGCTTTAAATGCAATATCTTGTTCCATTTTCTGCTATTTAGTCTAAATATTGCTCACTACTAGACTAATATCAATTGTATTTTACAGTGTACTGAGTTTACAGCAAGGGTCATTGCATTTGCATCTTTTTCTACTGTTACAAAAAAGTGAAAGAACACTTAAACCAAGTATGGATCTCTCTATGAGGTGTTAAGATAGACAATTATAAGAAACTTCACCAAGAAGTCCGCATATACTCCCATTAGGAAGGATTCATCTTGGAGAGCACTTCTATAAACTTGTATCCAGACAAAGGTAAGGAAGGGTTCAAGACATCTGTGCTTTTATATTAATATTCTAGATGCATTTTAGCCCATTTTAAACACTATTTTTCTATCAGATAGTATTGTATCTAGCACGAATATGCCCTCTAAACAAATTAGAGCAACAATATCTGTAATTAAGAGTTTGGATCATATTGGTTATTAATATCATCATGTTGTTAAGCAGTCAGCAATCAAGTCCACTGATTTAATCTATCTGCCAGTGAACTCAGACCTAAAACATCACCACTCCCAAGAGCTGCTGGAGGGCAACAAAGGGGTAGGAACAGTGCACTAATGTCATGCAAATGGAGTCAAATAGGAGCAGGTTTGTTCAGATCAGAGGAAGAGATTTTAGTGTACTGATCCTTCCACAATTTTAGACCGAATGTAGACCTCAAAGCAGAAGTCTTTTAAGAACTACATCCACACTAAAGCTGCAAAATGAGAAAGTAACACCATGTAACTAAGTAACACTAACATTCTGAACTTCAGTCTGATTTATAAGGATAACAGTTTTTTGGTATGCATTGTGTAACTTAAACCTGCCAATCTCAGGTTCATATTTAAATATGCACATCACAATCACACATACCAACATTTCCATACAATTCCACACATAGCACCACTGAAGTAACTCTTCTACAGAAAACACAATCAAGGTACTTGTGAAGGACTCCCAGATACTCACTTGAAAGGTGCCAAAACAGATGAAAACCATGAGCAGACAGGAGAGTCACAGCAAAATTCAGCAACTGTTGGAAGCTGGAAACAGACTTCTCAGAGACCTCTATTCCCAAATCAGAGCCTTGTGGAAGGTCCTATGCAATAGCTTCTGCTCAGAATAGAACCCTTACATAATCAGCACTATTCAACTCCTATTTATATTTTGTTAATATTTGTGTCAGAGGAAAACATATTCATGAGAATCTATCCAGGACAAAAGAAGCAACCACTTGTACCTTGTATGTTCTGAGTTACCAACTTACCCTTGTATGTTCTGAGTTCTCCGTCTCCTTAAAGGCCATTCCTCACAAATTAATTACCAGACTCAGGCAGATGCAATCAAGCATTTTTCCATTAAAGTTTGTTTTGTTTGAAACAAAACCAAGTAAAATAAATCCTTTAATATGGAAGGGAAGCACTTGTGAGTTTTCATGCAATGTTCTGTATCAAGCCAAAGATCTGAAAGAACAGCAAGTACTAGCAACTGTTTTAATAATACACCAGTATCTAAAGTGAAGATTTACCTCAAACCTTCCTACCATTTCAAGCTATCCTAAGAGATATTTGTTTTGTACAAAACATCACATCCTTTGTTTTGATATTATACGAACAAGTTGTGAAGACACAGGTTCAAAAGGGTAGTCAGAAATATCAAACCAGCTGAGTTTTCAGACAGGACAGCTCAATACAGACAGGTCAGCTCAACACTGCAAGTTCAGAGGTATGACCATGAGTGGAAGGCAGAAATACATAAGGTGAAAGTGTGAGCTTATTAAGGCTTACAATTCCTAAGACTGTAATTCATGTTACCATTTTTTTCCATAACTATTCTGTGTGCCTCTTAACTGTTCTTATCTATGTCAATGGGAAGAAGGTCAAAGACAGAGGACCTTAAATAGGTGTTAGTACCCTCTTTGAAAGCACTTTTGAAACAGCTTCAAAGGACCCCAATCCCAAGATCCACACAAACACTACTAAAAAAAAAAAAAAAAAGGACTAGCTGTAACTTGAGATGCTCAGATCAGTGAACAACCTGCTACATTCTCTTTTCTTTGTCAGAGTAAAGAAAAGCTTTCTTCGTGATGAACAGAGTAAGCCAAAGATTCTCTCATTATTGTTACAAGAAATAATGCCAGCTCTCATTCCTCTCCACATCCTCAAGTAAACCCAACACAGGAGGCCCAAAACCTTTAGTTCCTCTATAGAAAGCTTCATAGAAGAGGTTAGGGCTAAACAAATACCCTTCATGAAGGAAAGGAAAGGTAAAGATGACTGTATTACAGCTGGACCTACAAAAGGCACCCTTTGAGTGAATTAATTTGCTAACACTTATTTTACCTGTGCCAGTTGCCAGCAAACCCCCTGAGTGGAGGTTCTGTGTATGAAGTGGACTACTTATAAGCAGAGTGAAAGCATAAGCAAGAGAAAGAGAACTGAAGTACCCTTAAAAGCAAGACTTGTATGTGCAAAGGGCATCAGTCTTGAATACCAATTGGATGAATAAATTTGTCAGTAGGTTAAGTAGTTTAGAAGATCATTAACAACACTATATTGTTCTTGATTTTATAAGCAATAATTTAAGTTATTTAAATTTACATTTTAAAAACTATTCAGTAAATTATACTGAGCAGTAAATTGTTTATACAACTGAAACTGCTGAATGTTCCCTTTAGGAACTGCCTTTACCTTCCAGCGTTTAATGCTGACAGCACATGAATACTGCGTTGAAAATATACCTCATGTGCTCATTAGACAATACTACCTGCTCTCCTTCTTACAGGCTCTATGTACCTCTACAGCAACCAACTGACAAGACAGGAAAGTGGGCCTAGGAGTCTATGCCTAATATAATAAGTACACTGAATATGCTCACAATCTTTACATGGCACTGAGGCCAACCAGCACAGACAGATGGCATCCATAGCATTAAGCTCTGACACTCAGCTGGAGTGTTAACCTGGCTGTTAACATAATTCTCCCAGACTCATGGCTCAGGAATATTGTTATCACACTTGGAAAGTGACAGATGCCCTGGACCAAAACTGTATCAAGGATGGTTTTAACAGTTTTAGATAGAGTAGATTTAGATAGAGTTCCAGAGCCCAAGAGCTTTTCCTATCATTATTTTATTCATACCTACATAGCCTTTAGTAGTACTAAACAATATGAACAAAAGTGAAATGGGGAGTTGAATACTGAGAAGCCAAAAGACACATTTAAGAAATCACTGAAAGCCCTGTGTTTGCTCAGGTCAGTGGTCATGACATACATACTTCGTAAGATACAACAAAAGACACAAGCTGCATTTGTCTGATGGGAGCAGCAAAAAGTCATTGCTGTTCATTTGCTCTGCTAAAACATGCTGTATAACAAGGAATTAATCAAGTAAGATTTAGAAGAAAAACAAACCACAACAGGTCATGAAGGTTGTTATTAAATTTGATGGTAATACCTAGTTAGGCAACATATACAGAAATTGCATAAGATAGTGTGTATTATCTACCAAGCATCAAACACAAATCTATCTATTACAGCACACTTCAAAAAGCTGAGCCCAAGACAGAGTAATCTGCTAAATATCTACTGTGACTCAAACCACCAGTAAATAAGGCAAAAAGAAAATTTCTTTAAAAGAAGGTAGAACTGACTGATAAAATGCTGGCACTAGAAACAAGACATCCATTAAGAAGGCCACAATGTTATTTCTCTCTGTGCCTCAACAACAGGGTGACAGGCCTTTGTCTCCTCCTGCCTGGGCCATGTGGTTGGAGCTCTCACTGCTGAAGACCAAAGCAAAAAAGTCATGGAGTACCCTCAGCCTTCTTCATATCCCGGGTAACCAGGTCCCCCATTTCCTTCCAGACAGGGCTTACATTTTCCCTATTCTTCCTCTTATCACAAATGTATCTATAGATTTTCTTGTTGCCCTCTGACCCCAGCCAGATTTAACTTTAACAGGGCTTTGGCTTTCCTAACCTGAGCCCTGCCAACTCAGACAATTTCTGGTTTCCTCCCTTACCTTATTCTCTGTAAAAATTTTAATCATTAAAGATGCATTACTTAATTAAAATCTGTTTTCAGCTACCAGTCTTCAACAGATGGCTTTCCATGTTCACAAACGCCCCATAAATACAGCTTTGTCCAACAAATACTTGCTATCATTCTTACCATGTTTAGCCTTGCCTTTTCACTGTTTTCAATGCTATCTGGAATAAAGATGCTCTTCAGTTAAAATAGCCTTAGCTCCTGTATCTGAAGTGACATGTCTGCTTTCTTTTGCAATTCTGATAAATGTACAGTGTCTTAAAGCTATATAAAAGTGATGCCAAGAAATCCCAAGAGGCTGATTTTCTTGGAATAATCTTAAGTCAACTAAGCTTGATTCAAAATCCATCTTCATTCCCCCCTCATCTAAATCTCAGCTTGACAGAATGCTCCTTATTAGTTATTTAGGAGAGGCCAAACTCAAGCCTTGGGGTCAGCAACATAATCAATCATCACGAAAAGAACAGAAAATAAGCAGCAGCAGTCAGGCTCCCTCACAAATTCACAGCTACCACAGACCCTTTAAATTCATTCCTAAAGAAAAAAAAAAAGGAAAAAGAAAAGATAAAGCAGGTAATTCGACCTTTCATTTGGACACAGTGCATCTGTAAACACCACCACAAAACAATGAGGAGACTGACAGTGTTCTGTACGGGGTACACAAGTCAGTTGGTCAAGAGTAAAACACCCCACAACACAGAATGATTCAACATGGGCCAGCACATTTAATAAATGAAACAGGCCTGCTTTACACAGATCCTTAACTCTTATTCATAAGAGTAGTTTGAGAATACACCTTTCCAATAAAGCCTATTAAAAAAATCAAACTGCTTCTTTTCACCCTTGGTCTCGTATTTTCATCCTGCACTGTTTGCCACACCCCCAGCAGTAACAAAACTGTACTTTCAGAATTGTGAGAAATGCTGAAATGCTCTTTGTTGAAATAAATTTTATCTTAAAAAATAACCCCATGGTCCCACTTCATCCCCACCTCAACTGTGTCTACAGACCACAGCAGTGCATGTGAACAACTCTCTTAAAAAGTGTGTTTATTCCTAGATTATATTTCTGTTATATTTCAGTAT
Organism: Rhipidura dahli; assembly: GCA_013399225.1. Lineage (NCBI taxonomy): Eukaryota > Metazoa > Chordata > Aves > Passeriformes > Rhipiduridae > Rhipidura > Rhipidura dahli. Next base: position 1,821,083 of record VXAC01001016.1, read on the forward strand.
TTGTTAGAGCAAACTGTAAAACATCTTAACATCAGATTTCAGACAAAAACTGAGTAATAGAGATTTATAAAATGTGTTCATAATTCCACAGACACCCTAATTTTTCAAATGCTGTTTCTACTTTGTTTCTGATTAAAGTACTTAGACATTAAAAAAAATTCCTTATGATTTTCTTAAAGTAGGTTTTCCAAAATATTACATTCTGGCCAACAAATTTTTTCTCATAAAGAGATTAAGACTACCAACATTATATAAACACATACCACACAAGTAGATCCAACCACTTAAAGCCTTCTGCACCTTAGGCCTGGCTCCAAACTGCAGGCAGGTATCAGACAGTGGTTCCCAGTACTCTGTAAGCGTACCAGAACTGACACGCCACACGTGAGCACACCTCCTCTGATCTCTCCTAATACATTTGTTTCATTACATCATCCACCTTTACATTTTTTTGAATTTGTTTTATTTTTCAGAAGTCAATTCATGATTTATTAAAAGAACACAAGTTTCCTCAGTTCAACATCTATGTCTTGTTTCCACCTAAATACCTTTAAATCAGTTACCCCCCCTTTAACATGGTACTTTAGGAGAAGTCTACATGGGTACTTATCACCAAGTCAGGCTACACAAAGCAAATAAACTGTGTGAATTCATCATAATGAAGAAGCAAAACACATTTTCATTACTTCTGCTCTCTTTTGCCCTCACAGCACTTTTCTGTTATTAGTTTGCCATTGTTTCCATTTTCTAGTATGCTTTAAAGAAGAAATAACACCATTTCCGTACTGCAACAGCTTTTGCTCATTTTCCTACCAAAAAATGAATGCACTTCAATCAAGAAAATCTGTCACCTGTTCTGAGACTCTTCCTTCACTGATACACTACTTTTTCAGAGGCCCTGTACAAACCTGAGGCAGCATTTTTACTCTACTCCACCACTTATTTCCAACAGTTTTTGTATTTAAAAAGTCATTCATCTTCCAAACAGGTTGACATTTTCCCAAATGATAGCACCTTACCACCAATATGTTGCCCTAAATTAGAGGCTACATGTTAGTCCCTCACTAGTTTTAAGTTTTGCTCAATTAGATTTTTTTGGATGGCTGCACAAACATGGTGCTTCACAAAAAAAATCTCTGCTTTTCAGGTTTCCACAAAGTAGCCTAATTTGCTGTTAAAGCAGAAAGCCTGGATACATTATAGTGAGAACCACAGATAAGTGAGTTATAAAATAGACCTTTTGGCACAGCAACATTTTCAAACCTTCTTGATACATTAAAGCACCACAAAGCTACTTTGGAAGATGAAACTAGAAGAAGAGATCACTGTCCAAACTTCAACTAGCCACGGAATGCTCAACTATGACTCCTTCTGAAGAGACTGCAAAAAACCAAGACATAGTAATGCACACGAGTGAGAAAACTAAGCCCAAAATTGTCTAAGAGGAATTGTTACTTTCAATCAAAAATAACCTTTTGTCTGTACCACAAGACAGAGCTTTTCAAGTACAGGAGCCACATGGAAGTTGGAAATAACTAGCTGATCCTAGAAGAGTAAATGCTGTTTGAACTGAACATATTAAAAACTAAGACTTTTATTTCTGAGCTGCATGCTCATCTTCAAGCTCAGCAGAAACCAAAACTCTTTCCTTTGACAGAATCATTGATTTTACAGGCTAGACCAGCTCTTTAACAAACCTGATGAAGGCACAAAATTGGACTAAACACCAGAAGAAAATCTCACCCTTTTCAGTTTCCTTAAACTGTGCCCAAAGACTAAACTGGGTTTCATGCAATGCAGTTTTTCAGCTTGTTTCAGAAGTATCTCAAAACTGCTGGCCATAAGAAATAAACACATTGTCCCCATTCTCATCAGTACAGGATTATGCTACCTGTAGATACTTGTGGGACAGAAAACTCTGCCTAAAGCAGTTCTCTGGATTCAATACACAATGCTTACCACTTCTGCCTGATTGGGCACTAAGCAGTGAACATCTTGCACATTTCCATAGAGAGATGCAGATCTTCTGTAACAAGTGCAAACTGGAAGGAATTCAAGAATGCACTTTACAAAGCTATGCTTCCTCCTTTTGCCTATTCAGTGCCTCATCACCATCCCTCACTTCTCAAGGAAAGTGCACACAGGATCATGTACAACAAACACTTCTGAGAACATCTGTACTTACTCCCCACACACTTTCAGCCCAGCATATTTCACTGATTCAGCTTTTGTGCTCAAAAGCCCCTAACTGGTTACATGTGAAGAAGTCATTGTAGGTATTTGCAGTCAAGACACAGGATTAGAACTGAGAGCAAAGAAACAGACTTTAGTTCCAGATCTTCAGTCAAGTTTTTCAAAGCTGTAAACAGCAAATAAACACTACTGAGAAGCAATGTAGGATAATAACTGTTGCCACTAACTGAGCAAAAGAGTGGATCTCTCTCTCAGTTACCAATTTATAAACATCAATAATGGTACTGACCTCCTTTATCAATGGCTCTGATACTTGCTCATGAAAAGCATTTAGAAGGACAGAAATAATTTTTCATAAACAGCTTTCCCTTACTCGTACAGCAAATTTTTTTTGTTCCTCTCATCCTCTGGTAACTTGCCTTCCCTGGTGCTATACCTTAGCTGCTGCACAAGTGCTGTTACTGCTGTTACTGTGCTGCTTCTGCAAATCAGGACTTGAAGATTTACTCACCTGTTTTGATGAAACAAGAAACAAAAACCAACATTTGACCAAGAAACAGACACAAGATCTGGGGAAATGAGGACATTTAACAGAGCCGATTTTCCTATATCAAGAGTCCTCAGGTAATAAAAATGCTATTTGCTTCTTCCACTACCAGACTTGAATTGCCTTTCCCTGTTATGGTTTTCTCACAAAAAATCTGAGCTACGCATCCCAAAGGACAATCAGGGGTTAAGTCAAGCTATGGGGAAAAAAATGCAGCCTTTTCAAACTGCACACAGTAAGTGATACGAAAGTTAAAAAAGTCAGTACTGAATTTCCCACATATTCAGACAAATGAACCCAAAACCTCACAAAACAAAGAAAGTACTTAGCCCAAACAGAATCCCAGCATCCTTAAAACATGTTTCATCTCTTGAGTAAGAAAAATAATTTCACAATGAACAGACAAACAAAATAAAAACGAGGAATTCTGAAGGGGAGTAAGAAACTGCTACAATCACTTGCACCAGAAACATCCTCCAGATAAATAACAAAAGGCTATCAAGGACTTTGCTCCTCAGCCTTAAGCCCAGTTTTTACTGCAATGCAAATGAACTGTCAACATCCTAGCCAGCACAGTTGGAAAGGTTTATCCTAACAGTCACATGCATTTCTTTTCTTCCAACTGCTGGCTAGGCCTCCAGCATGGAATTTGCAATCCAGTACACAGAAATATGGGACTGTGACAAGATGAGCTTTGTGAAGAAGTATGAATCAAAAGATGACTTTAAACTTACAGAAAACAAATATGAAATACTGCTATATTTCTTTCTAGTAATACTGAACTCTGTGTTAGATATGCCAAATAAAGAAATACTTATATGTTCTGGCACTGCAGTATAATGAATACAAATAGAGAGCATATGAAGATTCCAGGCTTTGCAAGAGCTCGACTCAGGAAAGCAAAGAAAAATGTCTTGTATAGAGAAGCTGCTAAAGTTTATAAAAGAAACGTGTCTGCACAGAGAGAAGCTACAAGACTGTAGCTTCAGTGCTTGTACTGTCCAAACCACAGCAGCAATAGAGGCTGAAGTGACAGAGCCCATACAGAGGCTCACCCAAAGGCAGTACATGTAATCCTTGTGACAGGAGGGGTAGCTGTGTGTCACCGCAAAAGGACTCCAAATGAAACAAACCCAGAATGGGCTCTTACACAACAAAGCCTCCTCTCTGCTTTATTTCTGGATCAGCTTCAGCTGCACTCTGCTTGCCCGAAAACTTTATTTACAGCAAATACAAAAGATGGATGCAGAAGTCAATTACTCTCCCTCAGGTACCACCCTATAATCACAATCCAGTAAACCCCACAGAATACAAGAACAACAAGGAAATGAAAATAAAAACAGCCCAAACCCAAAAAGTTGGGCAGGAACTTTTAGTTCTGTAAAAGGCAGGAAGGTATAAATATAACAAGCAAATTAAGACCCTTATTCATTTTCAGGAAATGCTTTTTATGTTAGCTGCACTCCAAGTAAAAATCAGGTTCCCTATGTGAAAAATCAACCATTATAAAATAGTACTTAATAAAGCATATTTAGTGCAAACAAAGTGCAGACTTCACACAAGCCATTTTGACTTCAGTATGACATGCTTCAAGAAAATAAAACAGATTAAAATGATTGTCATAGAGTGATCTAAGCAAAATTAAGCAGTATCAAATCTTCAATTTTACAAATCAACAGTTTAACGATTTAAGAAATTATTTATAACTAAGCTTTTTTCAATTTCTGAACAGCCCATCAAAGTTCTATCAGGCATTTTACAGCATGTCTGCTTCTCATAAGAGTTAATTTTCTCTTTTGAAAAACCTTCTTTCCCTTGGTGAAATTATAGAATCCTGAAGAGACAGACCGATAGACTTTTATACTGGTGTCTTCAGAGTAAGAAATACTGCTATTACCAGTTTGGATATGAAATACTGGTAAGTTTAAATGTAGTTAGGAAAATGTTAAGTTGAAAAAAACCAAAAATCAATGGCCAGAAGACAAACAACTATTTTCCCTTTAGCAAAATGAAAGAATTTATCTTTACTTGCTAGTTACAGCATGACCATATAAGACTCATCTGTGAAGATTAAATTAGTTCAAGACAAAAGAATGCATCACAATCTGAATGAACACATGCATTTCACTTACCAAAAAGAGAAGCAAATTTTTACCACAAACTAAATTTTCAGCAGACTGCTGATAAAGCAGAAGTTGTGTAGCAGCTTTAAGGCTGCTTTCTTCCCAGCCTATCAAGTGTCTAGATATATACAAAATAATGTGAGCAGTCAACTGCTTGCACACAATTCTTAAAACCTTTCTTTTTGTGGTTTGTAACTATCATTTTCTGAAAATTACTTGCTCAGTTACGTTTTTATTATTATAGTCTAAAAACTGTTCTGGTTACTGTTATAAAAAAAGACAAGTACCAGTGACTGCTTCACAGATTTCACAATAGGGCAGTTTACAAGCATTATCCACATAACAAATGAAGACTTAACATCCAGAGCATAAAATTTATCTTGCTATGACTTTATGAGAACATGACAGTCTAGATAATGTCACGGGCAAAGAATGCTTTCAACTATGATAAACTTGGTCTGTTCAAGTTTAGAATAATAACTGGGGTGGGGGGGGTTTATATCACATCTTCTCAGACCAGCTAGAACAATTTATACTCAGGAGACCACAAGTGAACAGAAGGAGTAAAGCATAAAGAAGATGGGTGTTAGTCACAATACAGAAGGCAGAAACACAAAATTCCAAGAAAAAGAGCAAATAATTCCTTTTGAAAGGTTTTCCTTGACCAGATTTTGGGGTCACTAATTCAGATGAAGCTATGCCCCATTTCATGGCATTCAGCCTCCCTCTTGATAAAAGATAGAAATACAACATAGGAAAACTAGCCTTCCTTTCTACATGGATCGAAAAACAGCCACATGCAGTTCCCTCACTGCCTTTCAGGCAGTTTGCACCTTACAGTACAGAGCCAGACTTTCTCAGTCATCTCTTGGTTCTTCACCCTGCTGGCAAATGAAACAGTCTGATTCCCAGTTGGTTAAGGGAACCTCCATCCAGAAAACAAGGGGAAAGCACTGTGGAAAATGCTGAAGGACTGCCTGTGTGCTCATGAAGTGGGCAGTCTGTTAGCCACAGCAGAAGCTAAAGGTGGGCTCTGGCTTACACCCAGTTTATACAGCTGCAGCCATACCTGTGATCTCAATGTGTCTGCCAAGAGGGAAGGCCTAAGAAGAAGCAGCAGGTAAGCTCCAAGCAAGTTATCACATAAAACCTAATGATTCAAACAACCCCATGTGCTTCCAGATTTTTCCAAAAGGACAAGAAGGCCAGAACACCCTATTGACTTTCCCAGATTAAGCAGCACAAGACACAGTAATAAAGCACATATCCAGAGAGACACAGCATACTCATACCCAGACCTTCTGTGGAATCCATGGGTTTCATGGCTGTGCCATCCGTTTTGTATTTATAACTATTGCAAACTCAACCAGAATAACATCTGTTGAGAGTGTTTATCTTTTTTTGAGAGAGAGAGAGAGACCACAGAGTAACAAACAAAGGAAAAGCCTGGAAGCACTTGCCAGTGCTCACTTAAGAGTTCCTCATCTCCTTTTACAAAAAAGGGATTCTAATCCTAAAACAGGATTTCTACCTAAGTAAGCTTAAAGTTCTCTCCACAGATCCAGAAATATGGGGTACGTCTCACAGCCTTTGCTAAAAGGTTGCAGAAGGCACACAATGGAACAGCTGCTGTGTTCCACTCCACTGACAGCTACATTTCAGTGGTGGATTAAGTGGTCCAGAACCATTTTTACCTAACTCACAGGGGTATCGTGAAGGCTGTTTATAAAGCCATACAATGATGGGACATACTAAGTATCTTTATACACTCTAGCACAGTCATGCTGGGTAAAACACTGCAAGACACAGAACTTGAAAACTCTACAATGACAAATGATTGTGTTTGTCCTGCTGTTATACTGCAATGTATTATTATTTGCATTTTAATGTTCTTGCATACACCTTCAGGGCAGGAATCCTATTATCTGAACCATCTCTACCATCACGTAATTCTACTGTGCTTTATAAAACATAATAGTGAAAAGAAAGCACATACAATATACACTAACTCTTTATCATTCTCCCTCTAAATTACAGTTGAAAGCTGGATTCAGTAGTAATGAGGACACTCAACTGAAAAGTTTCCTTAGACAATTTTGTTTGGAGTTCCATTGCACCTTAAAGATTTGGGGAATAACAGAACTATATTTAAACAAGTGTGCCTGAAGCTTTCTAACAGGTCAGACAGCTCAGCAAAATGAAAAAGCAAGTATATGTACAGCCATGAACACCTACACCCTTTCTGGTAACAATTTTCACTAAGAAAGTGATGAACACAAAAACCAAAATACATTTCTTCCATGGGGCCATTCTTCAATTAAAGCATTTTTTTTTTAGCTAAAAGAAGATACAAGCTAGAAATATTAGAATGGAGAGAATGCCTTGGACTAACACCTTCTTAGCTATAATCACAAATAATTGCCTCTTCTTATACTAATGAGCAAAGCAAAATGGAAAGTAATTTAGACAATTCATTCAGGGTAACAGCTTTGTGAGCTAATATTACTGCCGAGAGATCCATTCTCAATTTCCTCGAGTACAATAACAGAGCAGCACTAAGTTTTTCACTTCAGGGAGCTTTTCTATTCTATGTAAATATAAACAGAGATCCTATTATCTACTGATAAAAACAACAAAATGAGTTAAATAAAGTTTCATATGTTACACTTTCATATAACAGTCATCAGCTCCTTGAATCACAAGTGTAAATAAAACATTTCACTTACTGAAATCAATGAGAAATCTTCCAAATCCTTGCCTTTGGTATTGGGGCATGATCATTATGCAGGAGACATTGTACTTCTGCTGGCAAAGCTTTTCCTGTGGGAAGGAGAAACAGATCAAGTATGTCAAAGCACTGCTGAAGTGGGCAACTGCCTGCACCTGCTACTGTCCTTGTAAAATATCCCAATAAGGTGAACAGATGTATGGGTTCAGTACCAAAGTCAAATAATTCCATGTTAATATCTAATTTTAAGAAAGAAGTATCAAACATACCCTTCAGAATATTTTCAATTTAATTAACCACTTGGCATCTTAAAAATTAAATACATTTTCTGAACAGCATAATAAAGTTTAAATGCTGTAAAGGAGGAAGACAGTAAGAAGAGGGAAATATTTTCATGCTTCACTGACCATTCTCTCAAGGATATAAAAGTGGAATACAATATCCATACACATGGTGAAGTTGTATTTTCTATAATTGCTACACTAAGTGCCTGCAGGTTTTCATCTTTATTTTGTCTTCTCTCTGACTATGTGATCAGGGTGAGGGGAACCCCATATGTGCAGAACTAAGAAGTTATACTTGAAGCATACTAACATTTTCAAAACTAGATGCTTATCACCTGAAACCAAACCAAGGCAGAAAGCTCAGAAACAAAGCTCATTCAGACAGAATGAAGTCATACAGGCAATGGAGGCAAATATTACACTGATGAAGACAACAGAAGCTAAGATTAGGAAGCTGTTCTAAACATAGAAGTTTATAGGTTCTTTCCAGGAAGAACTTTGTTGCCTCTAAAAGATTACACCCCAAAAATCAGCAACAAGCAGTTTTGAGGGACACCAAAACAACCAGAAATATCCAGGTCAGTATAACTGACAAGGAGCTGTGGTAAACACATCTATAGTTTAAGACACCAGCTATCATTTCAGCCTCCACACAAGATGACACTAGACCAGTGATGACATGACAGGATCACATGCCAGTACATTCATTCTCAAATATTCTGTCAGATACCCAAGCCATGTTTCACAGGGTTTCTTAGTTCCCACAGTATGGTTAACTATTTTCTCTGTACAGGCTTCCCAAACTCTCAAGATTACTGCTAGTAAGAAGTCCACATCCTGGCAACATGTTCATAACCAGGTAAGATAAGCCAGAGCATTTCTGCCAGAATGAGCACACACACATGTTCTTTTAAAAACATGAGGGGGAGACATGGACAGATGACATGCAATAATTTGGGGTAAAGATTTTTCCCTAAGTTTTGGTGATGATAACATTTGTGATGATCAGATCCTGTTGTGATCAGCACAGACTGGCCAAAAGCGACAGGAGGGACAAAAATGTATCCATTGTTTGAGGGATGATATGCTAGCAAAATCCTTCACTCTGCCACCTCAGTAAAGGTAGGACATGGAGATCCATGTGGCAGCAAGAATACAAGGGTTATTGATGTGTTAGAAACTATGGAAATGCCCAGAATGGTCACACAGGAATTAGAGCTGCTCCCCCCAAAAAGGCAGCAGGATTGAATAGCTCAACTCAGGTGCACCTACACCAATGCACACAGCATGGTCAGCAAACAGGAGTAAATGTCAGGAAAGCTGTGGCACAGCTGCCCTCAGGGAGCCATGGTGGGATGATTCACACAACTGGAGTGCTGAAATGGATGGCTATAAACCCTTCAGAAGGGACAGGTAAGGAAGAAGAGGCAGTGAAGTAGCTTTGTATGTTAGGGACTGTCTTGACTCTGAAACTTAATCAGTGATGAAAGGGTTGAGTGTTTCTGAGCAAGAATCAGAAGGAAGGGCAACAGGGCAGATATCCTGGTGGGAGTCTGGTACAGACCAACCAACCACGATGAAGAGGCAGATGAATTGTTCTACAAGTAGCTGGGGTTAGGCTCATGATCACTAGCCCTTGTTCTTGAGGGGGACTTCAATTTACCAGATGTCTGCTGGAAATACAGCCTAGCAGAGAGGAAGAATACTAGCAGGTTCCTGGAGTGTGTGGAATATAACTTCCTGATACAGGTGGTGAGTGAGCCAAGCAGGGAAGGTACACAGCTGGACCTGCTGCTTATGAACAGAGGATTGGGGGGTGATGTGATGATTGGAGGTTGTCTTGAGCATAGTGATCACAAAATGACAGACTTTGGCCTGTTTAAAATGCTGGTTGAAAAAGTCCCTTAGGATACAGTTCTGCAAGGCAAAGGAGCCCACAAGGGCTAGATGTGCTTTAAGAAGGAAATTTTAAAAGATCCAGGAGCAGGCCATCCCCATGTGCTTCAAGATGAGCACACAGGGGTGACCAGACTGGTTGAACAGAGAGTTTTGTCTCAAGCTCAGGGAAAATGAGAGTCTATCACCTTTGGAAGAAGACACAGGCAACAGGAGGGCTTCAAGGGTGTTGCAAGTTTTTGCAGGGAGAGTATTAGAAGGGCCAGAGCACACCTAGAATGCAAACTGGCCACTACCATACAACACAATTACAAATTGTTCTTATTCTAAACCACCTACATAATCACTGGGGATGGAAGTAAGGAATTCTCCCCTTGCAAGAAGGGGGCATGGTTTCAGGTGGAGGTAAAAGAGGGTGTACAGAGGGTCCACAGACATTTTTGTCCTTTTCCAGAGGAAGGGGTGGCAAGCAGTGCAGTGGAGTGGTGCTGGTCCTGACTGGAGGATTGTCCACCATTTTTTTTCAGTGTCAGGCTTGGGGGGAAAAAAATATGGGGGGAGCAGTAGGTCAGTAGGTCACCTCTGATGCAGTGAGCATTTGGCATGTAATCACCCTCTTTTATACACTGTTGTTGTTAGTATTGCTGTTACTGTTCATTTTCTTATCTCATTGCTATTTCCAGTAAATTGTTATCTCAACCTATAATCTCTGCCTTTTGCCTCTCTCTGTCACCAGAGGGGGTGGGGAGAGGGAATCAGCTGCATGGGGCTTAATTTCCAGCTGGACTTAAACTACAACAACGAGGAAAAGGCCTAGGTACTTCATGCCTTCTGTGCCTCAGTCTTTAACAGCAAGACCAGCTGTACTCAGGGTACTCACCCCCCACCCCAAGCAGGAAGGCAGAAACAGGGAGCAGGATGAAGCCCTTGTGATCCACAAGAAAATGTTTAGTGATCTGTCATGCCACTTAAGACATCTACAAGTCCATGGGGACCAAGGGAACTGTTGGAAGAGCTCACTGAGCCACTCTCCATCATTTACCAGCAGTCCTGGTTAACCATAAAAGTCCCAGTTGACTGGAGGTTAGCAACTGTAAAACAAAAATGGGCAGAAAGAGGATTTGGGGAACCACAGGCCTGTCAGCCTGACCTCTGTGCCAGGGGAAGGTCACAGAGCAGATCATTTTGACTGCTATCATATGGCACATGCAGGACAACCAGGGAATCAGGTCCAGCCAGCTTGGGTTTATGAAAGGCAGGTGCTGCCTGACCAACCCGACCTCCTTCTGTGACAGGGTGAGCCACTTAGAGGATGAGAGAAAGGCTGTGGATATGTTCTACTTGGGCTTTTCTCTTATGCCCAGTAAGTGGTGACAGGTCGAGAGGAAATGGCCTCGAGTTGCACCAAGGGAGGATCAGATTGGATGTTATGAAAAATTTCTTCACTGAGAGGGTTATGAAGCATTGGAACAAGGCTGCTCATGGAAGTGGTAGAATCACCATCCCTGGAAATGTTAAAAAAACTTGTAAATGTGCCACTTGGGAACACGGTTTAGTGGCAACCATGGCAGTGCTGGGGTAACAGCTGGACTCAAAAATCTCAAAGGTATTCTCCAACATTAATAATTCTATGATAAGGAACAAAAATCAAGAGACACACCTTAAGCTGCCACACCTTAGATAAATGGAGAAAATACTTGCCTAAATAAAAGTTGACACATTTGTCACAAGAAGTTCTGACTGACATTAAAGACAGCATAACTTGTGCCTAGACGTCTCACTTTAATTCCAGCAAGGCCAACCTCCTGGAAGGATGTGGTCAGACATCCAAGACATTACTGTATCACATCCAGGTACTCTGACAAGACTTTTGGGCTTCTCCTAACTAGTAGTTTTCCACAAATCACTTATTCAAGAAAGAAAATACAGAGTCAGTAGGAGGTAGCAATACTAAGATCAGAAGCTAGTGAACTTCTGACTAACTGTACCTATTCATCACATTCCTTAGGGACAAATTATAGACAATAATGGAAGCCTTTCCTGTTGCAGACACATCTAACTATACTTCACCATTTTTCTTGGTCATCTTTGTCAGGATAGTCCACTTAAGTATTTTTGTCAATAGTAGCCATCTATTACTTGAAAATCAGCCACAACTGAGACATCCACTCTAAACAAGGCAGTCACCATGAAGTTAGGCAATGCATTCTTACATCAGAGCAGCAAGTAACTGCATTAGATCAGACTGCACACAAGAGAGCAACATCACTGCCCATTTACATCTAAATAGCCAGCTGGAACTGCCAGCAGTCAAGCCATGAAAACTCATCAACATTCCAAGTACCTGCAACTTTTACAAGTTAGACTTGGCATACTAATGCAAAAATGTTGGGGAAGGAAAAAGATTTAAATATTCAACTGAAACCACAACAAATTCTGGAAACAAAACAAAGAAAAATCCCAAAACAAGGAAAAAACCACCCCAATCCACATGGCTGAACTCATTCTTAATTTGCATCAGTCAGAGGCAAGAAAGTACGGTGTATTTGAGACAAAGAACATAAGATTTACAGAGAGGCTTTCATGCTTACGGATTTTTTCAAACTTCTGATTTTTCTTTGCTGTTGGCAGAAGTATTAAGGAGAGCAGGAAATTACAAATACTAAATTAACCCACTTTCAAAATTTTTACCTTAGAGAAATATCCAACTAAATGGCAGCCTTTCTCATCATTTTTTGTAAGGACATAGAAGAGGAACGGTTCAACATCATAATACAAGGTTTTGTGGTCCAGAAAGAGCTTAGCTAACAAACAAAGATTCTGACAATAAATTTTGCTCACATTTCCATCAACCTAGAAAAGCAAGACAGATGCAGTTATTTCAAAGACACATCAAGTCAGGACAAAGCAACTTATTGAATCAATCATATCCTAAAAGGAAACATGAACAGTATGGTATTACAAGAAACAAACAAACCACACCACGGTTCAGAAGAGAAATGCCCCAGTTTCTTCTTAAATAAGAAATCACCAATTAGTGCTAATTACTTTGCATATTTAAGTAACCCCTGAGTATCCAGATTTATTAAACAAAGTAACTTCACCTTTTAATTGTTCAAGATACACTTACCTCTTTCACTTTATTCCTGCAATGAAAATGAGTACAACTGGCAGATAAGAAAAATGCACTAGTTAAAACTGCATTAAACTGTGCTTTGCCAGAAGGCAGTGAAGTACAACAATTTTTAAAAAAAACCCAAACAAAGAAGTATATTATGTTGAATCCTTAAGGTGTAAGGCCAATAAATGAGTAGCAAATTACATATCAGTCATATCAAGGTTTTGGATAAATTAGACAAGACAAAATTTCCATGCCAGGCCAAAATGCTATTGAGAGAGAGAGGCAAATTTCCTGGCTAAATACTACAATTAGCCTAGGTATATTACGAGTGTAAAGAGTCAAGCTGCGATTCAAACAGCTACAGAAAAGCCAGACACAAATGCAGATTTCCTAGATCAATTAGGTACTTCCTGAAAGGCTCAGTCAAAGGCAACACATTTTTGAAATAATCTTCTTACTAGAAAGGTTTGCTTGTACTGATTTTTTGTAATGACAGCAGCTGTATTTCATTCACAGAGAGAGACAAATGATAGGCACTGTTCAGAAAAAGAAGCCATCTTCCATTTTAATTTGTTTTGAGCAAAAATCCTAGTTACAAACCTCAGCAAAACCCAACCTTTTGGATACATTTAGGGACTTTAAAGGAACATCAGTAGTATAGCTGCATTAAGTGGACTGAAGAAAAACTTGCAATGAATAGCTACTACTTGTAAAGGCATCAGAATAAACTTGCAGACAGCTCTCAAGAGCCTATCAAATACATCAAGCTCTCTTACAATGCACTCCATTGTCCAGATGCTTTTTATTACTTTTCACACTAATTAGCAAGTGTGCAAATTAAATGTGAACATTAAGTAAGCAGAAATCACCACTGGATAAACCATAAGCCTGAAAACACAAATTATGTGAGCTGTCTTTTTCAGTAAGAACATTTGTACAGAAATGTAAAAAAACTTTTTAAATTTCAGGCAAACACAGCCTGTTCATCAGTTTTAAATGTGAGAAGGGGGGGGGAAAGAGGGACTGCAAGCTCAAAAGGAAGCCTCTGTCAAAAGTTGCTTGGCTACAGTAACTGCTCTCAAATTTGAGTCTGCTCTCAAATCTGTCAAAGTCATGCTCTGGGCAGAGGTACATAAATCACAAAATGCCAAACTTATTTCCATTTCTCTCAAAAACACAAAGCATGAAGGAAACCACAAACTCTTCATTCTGCCTAAAAGAAAATAGTTGCACAGAATTCTTGTAAGGATCTATGAAGAAGGACATCAACTAATGACTAAGTTTCTATGGTAATCAGTGACAACTGACATTAACCTTGGAAATAAACAGACCCAAACCAACCACATTTATTTCAGAAGGCTTAACATAAGTGTTTACTGAAGCACCTAAAATAGACAAAAGGAATAAAACCAGTGGAGAAAGTGCTGGGGCATTGCTTTCACAATACTTTGTTTTCCATGTGGTTTTTGCAGCAATCCCCCACCTCCCCATCCCCTTTCTCAGTATTTCTCTGCATTTTACTTCATTTTTTTAAGAAGTTTTCATTCACATGCTGGCAATAGTTAATAAAAATAAATGATAAAGCACAATTTGCCTATTGCATGCTGCACAGATCTTAAAACCTGCTAATAGAGAAAATCAAGTTATTTTAAACAGACTGGGGCAATTTCACTTCTTGATAGGAAGAGAGGTAAGCGTATTTACAACCTAAGTCTTTTGCTGGCAGATAGACAGTATTTATAAAAACTGCTCAAGTCAGGAAGGAAGCAACCTTGATGCAGATAGCTATTTTCTTTAACAGCACAAACACAATCAAATGAACCAAATACAAAGATCTTGTTCTAACTTACAGAAGAACATCAAGACTCCATCTATTGTTTAAACAGATAATGGCAGTGACCAAGCACAACAGACATTAACACAACTTGAGAATATGATGTCATCTGCAGTTAAAGAGAAATTATCAATATATGCATCTAAATAACACCATTGAAAAAAGAAGTCCTAGTAACCCCAGCAGTCTTTTCTGTTACTACTACCTGTAAGAACACCTGAGAACCTGGAATGTGAGAGTTAAGGCATAGTTTTAATAACTGAAGGTATGCTGTTTGAAACACAGAACTCTCTTCAGGACTTCAAAGAAGTCATCTCCCAAAAGAATAACATAGATTAATAAATCCAAAGTTGAGGTTGTGGGATTTTTTTATATTTCAGGGCAAGTCTCTCAAGCATCCAAAATGAAGGCAAAAGCACTTAGGAGCCACATTTGTGATTCTAAAACACACAAGAAGCTGTGTTACTTCCTTTTTTACTTTGGGAGCACCTACATTATGATTAGTCTTCTCCCTATACCCAAGACACTCAAACAGCCAGCAATGAATGGGTGGCAAGAGGTAGTTTTGCTGGGAAGGGAAAGGCAAACCAATCAAAGATGAGAACTGCAAAGGAAGCCCTAAGATTCATGCTAGACAAGTATCTTAAAGAGGCTGGCTAATGCATGAAGTACACATAAGGACAAATCACGAAAGAACACAGCAGGGTAGAACAGAATAGGTAAGAAGGATCTGGTTTTGCAGCATTAGCAGAATCTCAGCTTGATTTTGTGGTATAAGAAGAACCTCCAAGGAACTATTTAAGCACGTTAAAGTTTTCACTGGTTCTACAGCTGGTGTGTGACATCTACAAACTGGTTACTTTCAAAAAGCTTACACTTACGTTATACCCACCTCAAATACTGAAAGGTCATTTCTTCTGTAGATTTCATTGGCTGGAGGATGAAACCAGCCACATTTCTCTGAGTGCCTTAACAAAATGTTTTTACTTTTCATGTATTTAAGACAGAATTCACACAGGTAAAGCTTTGGTAGTCTGTAGGAAAATCAAGAAGATATTTTATACAAAAACTTTGTTACATTCTGTAAACAAAGTTCCCAAAAATGAAAAGCCCTTCCCATTCCAATATAAGGTACCATACAGAAATGCTGCTAAAGCATAACTAAACAAATAAATACAGTATTAGAGTGAATGATTAAATATTCACACATTAGTCATCAGAAAAGGTAAATAAGAAAAGATCAGATTCAATCAATCAATCACAGTGAACCTAATTCAATACAGTTGTGCTGTGGTCAGTTAGTTTGTTGTCCAGCCTCTGGTAGACCTCAGTTACTTCCCCCTTCCCACACTCTACCTAAGCTTTTGCTGTGGTCTCCATCCAAGTAAGGACACTGGAGTAATACTCAAAATTTCACCTTTCTTGTTCCAAGTAAAGATAAAAGAAGCACAAAGCAGAATACAGGGGATCTCCTTCCCTTTAATTTCCCTTATTTTGCATCTGGGGAAGGCTAGGAGATGATTTGTCTTCACACTGTCTTCTAAATACTTGGGCAAGACAGCAAACTGTAGCAGGAGTGTACCCCCTCACCTCCACCTAAACTACACTGGCAAAACATCTCCCCTGCACACATCTCCACAACCCAGATAAGTGCATTTCTCTGGGGAGGATCCAGTTCACACTACATACAAGTAACCCACGTGCCCTGTGTTCTACATACCACTCCTTTGGTTTGTTCCCTTTGGTCATTTTTATGGCTACTTAACTTCATTTTTTAATTACTGAAGCAGTGGAAGACTGCTCTAGAAATTAATTAGTCTGCAAAGTTTTAGAGCAGAGGACAATCTTTATCTGCTCTGAAGTTAGTAGCACATCCTGGGATTATAGCCATGGTTTGCACTACTCCAGTATCCTAAGGAACTTCATCAACAACATAAAAAGGATTCTGAACTATTGGATCAATGATGTAATTCCACTGCACTCAGCTGAGAGCCACAGTACCTCCTACAGTGCCATCCCACTCTAGCTTCATACTAATAATTATCCATCATTATGCTTCTATCTGGGATTAATTTACTTGGTGGGATAGGTAACTCACTCTTTCACAATATGATATAAAGTGAGGGAACAAAAAGTGAAACTGAAATAAAAAGTTAATGCTATAAAAACAGTGGTAATAATAGGAAGCAGAAATGCTCTCCACACTTTTTATGCCCTTGATTTATACATTATCAATACATGACATATCCCTCATTCCCACCTTGCACATAGAAGGCAGTTTAGAGTAACACTGTGCAACAGCATTTTGGAACAGATCACACTGCTTGCTGTACTAGCATTGCACATTGCTTGCTCTGCTCCGTACTAGCAGAACTTAACAAACATACAGTTGTGAATATCTTCCAGTGTGCCATAGAGCCAGTGGATTAATGAAACATTTATTTTGAGCACACACAAAACTCTGCAGAGATCTGCTCTGCCTGACTTCAAGGTGCACCCTTGCAAAGATGGCCACAAATGAGATGCTGTTGCCACAACTTGCCCACTTTGACTTTACTTATTTAGCATGACATCTCCTCTGGTCCTTAGAAAAAAAAAAAGAAGATTAACAAATGCTGGATCACAAACAAGATTAATTTGTCTAAAGGGCCAGAAGCTGGACATACCTCATTGCAATGGTCTAAGGAAAAAAAACCCTAAAAAACAACTCACAAAAAAACCCAAAAATCCCAGACAAAACCAAACAAACAAATGAAATAAAAGCAACAAAACCAAAAAAATAAACCTTGAACAAAACCACACCAGTATGCACTGCAAGTTGATATTTTTACAGGACTAGGAAAAAATTAGTCTTTTTATTGCATCTTTGATTTAGAACTAGCTAACAAGAAAGACAAATCCTTGTTCTCAGTTATAATTACAAAACCATATTTACTTTTAAAGGCTTTTAATTATTAACAGCTACAAAAGAGTAAAAAATAAGTTGTAATTTTCACGTCAGAAAAAATTCCAACCGTGTATGGCAATCTTGACAACTTGCTACCTTGCATATTCCTGTGGGTAAGGTGAAGAGTACCAGGTCTGGATCTCGTATTTTCCAAACTCAATCACTGAAGGGTATCGCCCACTTGTTTCACCAGTGTTTTTACACCCAATTTTCTGTCAGGTGCAATAAAACAAAAAGTATTAGTTACAGAAAAGTAAAAGAAACTTTAGCTTTATATAACCAATTTTGCCCACTGAAAGCATGAGAAACTTGAAGTATCCAAATCAGTTGCTTAAGCTCCTTAAACCGTGACAGAGAACAGAGTTTGTGAGCAGCAAATACAAACAGCAAAAGCCCAGTCAAATAAGAGGCACAACAGCCTCAAGTTCTCTTCTCCCACAGCACCTAATGTGAGGACTACTCTGTAGTTCTGGTGCAAACTCAAAGCTGTCCTTTTGTCAAAACAATGACAGAAAAGGTATCAGCACAACCCTTCTAGAGTAACTGGAATTTACCTCAAAGAGTCAAGAATATACTAACACACTAATTTCAGCTATAATACTGTATTTAAGCTGATCAGAAAATAACTGTAAGACTCTAAAGGGCTGGCAAAATATAAAAGAGTAAGAAAGGTGGGGAAAAACAAGCCATTTCAATGCCAAATTTTAGAAACTTTACCACCTAACATTTTTGGGGACTGCATATGAAAGATAAAGAAAGCAAGAGGTGGGAATTTTTCCCATGAGCAAATAGAAGTATGAACTAATAATGAAACTGAATCTTTAAACTCAATTTGAGTCTGCTGGCCAACACACTATGAATGGAGACTAAAAAATGACTGTGTTGACCCACCTAGCAGGCAATGTCAGTTCTTGTACATTAAATCTGAAAAAAAATTAAGTGACTTCCATTACTGAAACAACAACATACAGCCATTTATGATGCCACTTTAAGAAAGCAGCAATTGAAACATTACATTTGTCTACCTTCTGAGCCAGGTTCTCAAAGACACTGGTTGTCCATTTCATGGACACAGAAAAGCAAAAGTCTGGTTTACTAGTCTGATTCAGCTCAAATTTTATCCCTGCTAGAAAAAGTCTACAGTAGTTAGTGTGCCAAGTTATCGGATAAAATGAATTTATGAACTCACTAAGCCCAGTTTTGTACCAAGCAGTATTTTCTGGAATAGATTTAGCTTTTCAGAGCATCTGCTTTGTTTGCAGAGGAAAATCATTAGGCACATCCTTACTGACCAATATCCTCTCAGTGCTGACCAGGATGTCAGCTACTTTCAAACTCTATGTTTGATCCTGTAGTCTTATGCTCAAAATGCTCAAGTATATCTTTCAAAATCTATCCTAAGTGTCACTTATCATCTGACCCATTCCAGCATGTTGCCTTGTCTCATGTCTGTATATACAGTGTCTCCCAAATGGAATTCACAGCAAGCATGATGCACTAGATAAAAACAATATATTAGAAATGAAGATGAATAGACTGAAAATTAAGTGAGTTTTTATTTACAGAAAAAACTACATTTTACGCAACATGATTCTTACCTCCAGGGAAAGTTCTCGGGCCTGCTTAAATACTTCCAAATCCTCCTGTGTAACAGTGTCCTTGCTCCCCAACAGAAATACATCCGTGTTTTCTTGTTTGATGCTTAGTTTGATTTCAGTATCTGTTATTTAAAACCAGCAAAAAGTTTATTCACAGACATGAAGGTTACACATGCCTTACCAAAGTGATACTACCAAATAGGATTGCAACTATGGCTGTTATAACTCCCCATTTTAACCAAATTTGGAATAACTAAGTAACAGAAGTGAAGTCTTCACCCCTTTTCTTGTTTTGTAGTTTGCTGCTGCATGAGCTATTTTTTGGTACTTGTCTGTCCATATAAGCCTTTATAGTCTAGTTCTACTAAATTGGTTTTGAACCTCATGAAATGGAGCATATTCTATTGCTAGAACTATGCCATCTGATAAACTCCAGTATACTCTAGAAGGTAAAAATAAACACAAGAGAAAAAAAGTTGCCCTTAAAACCTGAAGATTAATTAATGCTAAGCTAAGTCTGCATTCAAACATTGCAAATTAAATGTATTTTTTTTCTTAAATGAAGGTAATTATAAAAAAAAGTAGCTCACAGCAATACAGATCAAGTGTTGTGGAGACTGTAGTAGGATGGAACTGTTCATGAAGAAGCAATGGAGCAGAGGGAAATGAACTGAAATGCCCACCATTCTAAGCACTGACAGCACACAATCATGATGACAGCACTACTGCCACAGAAAGGGCACGGGAAGAACAAGGAAGTAGCATGACAAGTGGCTACTCATGCGCTACTACACAGCCATAAGCAACATTATGAAGGCACTTGGGGCTCCTAGTGTCACTACAGATGCAAAAAATAATAAAAAAGTGGTGTGGTATTAGTCAGGAAAAAAAAAAACCAAACCAAAAATGTTTTGGAGATTTAGTCAGCATTAGATAAAAGGTCAAGGTTTTGTTGTTTTTGTATGAAAGTGAAGTAAGGATAAGAGAAATAGGTTAAGACCTATGTGATAAGAATTTTGGTTTTGGACGGGACGCAGGTTTGGTTGGCACTTTGACCTTTGCTTACCATCATCCTGATCAGGTTTAATCCTTCCGTCTGTCAAGCTCCCCTTCCCTGGTGAGGGGGTCCCCATCTGAGGGGTCATTTTATACTTTAATCTGCCTAAAGTCCTATGCTTTTTAAAGAAAGCTGTTCTCTTGAGGTGAGCAATTGCTTTAAAAGCATGTCCTCTAGACACACCCCATCCAGAGGCACAGGCATGAGAAATAAACCTACTCCTAACTTCTTTCTTCCCATAGAAATGACTATTAGATGTTAATGTGGAAGGTAATTCTGGTTTACTACACAAATGCTCGTGGGGTGCATAGCTTGGGTGACCCTTTTTTCGAGACTGCTTCTGAGTGGTACAGATATGAGAGAGTCCATCAAAGAGTCCCTTTAGCTGACTGCTGCTAGGAATGCTACTAAAGGAGGGTATGCTTGACTGACTGGAAGAACTCTGGGGACAGTTAGAAGAAGTCGAAGTGCTGGATTTTTGAGAACTGGGGCTCTGACCAGAGATGGGGATTGGGGGTAGAAGTGAAGAAGGTGGAGGTTTTAGCTTTTGTGTGGTACCTGTAGCCAACACAAGAGAAGTGCATGACTGTTTCTGAGAGACCTTTTTCCTTGGACGATAGTGCTTTGAAAAGTCTATTATTTCACCTCGTGATCTGCGACCATCAGGTGATGGTGTAAAGAACTTAGTAAGGCCATCAATGAGCCCTTTGGTTTTCTTGTTAACTTTAAGTGTAGAGGCAGATATGTAGGTGGAGGTGGTGGTGATTTTGGTGGTGGCACCAGGCCGAGTGGGGTCTGTAACAGGCAATCTGCTGCTTGAATCCTTCACAGATGCAGCATGACCAGATGAAGGTGTGGTACAGACTTTAGTCTTTTGACCCCTACCAGGTGACCCCCTTCCTGTGAATGCATTCATGGATCCTTCATCACTGGTTACAGACCTATGCAAAAATCAGAAAAATAAAAATCAGCATTCAAAATCTTTACTGCCAAATAGTACTACAGTTTATACAAGTTACCTAGGCCACTGTACTTAAAAAAATCTTGAAAGAAATTTAAAGACATATGCATTCTGGAAATACGTTTCACACTATGATATAATATCCAGCTATTTTTTCCCCTCTTCCTTTTTGTTCCCCCACCCCTCTTATCTTTCAAAGACAGTCCACAGTATATACAAATGGAAGCAAGCAAGATCTCCCAAGTATACACAGCCTTCTCACATACTTTTAGGCACAGCCAAAGCATGCCTCCTTAGAAGAAATATCATTACACCGTGTTTGTACAGCAACTGCTCCATCACCATAAAGTTTATTGTACACACAGGGGAGATGAATGCTTTCAGTGTTAATACAATATCAAAACAGTTAACTTCAGACTGCATTTGCTTAAACTGTAGAGAAAGTCTATTAATCCTTTAAAGCAATACTTTAAAGTACTGTCAATATTCAGGAAACTGCTACTTTTTTCCCACACTCTTGTTGGATCATGTAAAATGTGGCAGTAAAAATTACCACCAAAGATCTAAAAGCCAAATGAGGTAGTTTATTAAGAGCATTACAACAAAACCAAAGAAATAGACTTTTTAGAAATTCTAAAAACAGCAGAAAACAAAAACAGCAAAGGAAAGGAAAGAGCAAAACTACAACCAAGTGCTTCTGCAGAAGAGCCATGAACTAATCAGGCCTAACATGGAAAGTGTTAGGAAAAAACAAGAGTGGTCAATCTTATTTAAATGCTAGGAAGAAAAAGGGCATACCGAAAGCCAACGTTTGTGACAGCAGAATTATAGGTTTAACTAGTTGCTAATAACTGAAGAGAGGAACTACACTGAAGAGTAGTATGTTCTAGCACACAGAAACTGAACTTTAAAAAGTATCTGCAGTAAAAGAAATAGTTATCAGAACACACGATCAAATTACAAAACCAAACAAAGACACAGTTGTATCATGTGTTTTCTTTCATTCCCTTTTCCATCCTGCTCTTCCAAGTTGGCTTATTTATTTCACAGCAGAAAGTTTTCTTGTACAGATTTTTGCCATCTTAATTGAGATACTGAAGTAAATTGCAACAGGTTACTTCTAATTAGAGATTCGACAGCCTAGGGCTACCATCTGGTTTACTGACCTCCAAGGGCCCACCAGTTTAAGAACTAGCCCCTTTTCCACCCACACACCCTTAAATTTGGTTAGTTCCTAAGAAGCAACAAAACCAAAAACTCCTAAGTCTTTTGAATCCTTTGGCATCATAATCCTAAGTCTATCACAAGACCTATTCTCAGTACCAGATGCAGTAATCACCAGCAGTGCCAGAGGCCAGCACACACCTGGTTTAAGTTAATCTTGCACAGTAATTTGCCAGTGAAGGGCTTCCTGCAGATGGTCAACAGGCAAAAATTATTCCAGCACCACTGAACAGATTTTCTTTGTACTATACAAGGACTAAGTGGCATTGGCTAACCTTCCTGTATTTCACATGACCACACACTTTTTATGCTTGACACTGTTGTCTTCCATATTCCACAATCACTTTTAAATAGAGTAAGAGACGAGACTCTTCCACATGAAATCCCACCTCTAACCACTGTTTTTCCAAAACAAGAGTACTTTGTTTTTACATATATGATACATTGAAGTAAGAGAAATGTGCTGGCAGTATTGCAAATACTTATTTTATAAAGAGCTTCCCAAGCTTCCCTGCAACATGCTCATGGCAGCTCACTTGCTACAAAGAAAATCTTTATGAAAATATTAATAATCATCATGTAATGCTAAAAGAACTTCTGCATCGTTTAGAATGATGTTCACTTTAGATGTTGCAGCTCAGAATCTCAATAGCAAAACATAACAGTAAATCCCTCATATTTCCAAACTTTCTATTACATGTGTGAGGAAGGACAAGAAGCAGAATTAGTGTCAGGGGGGACATTGCTGCTAAATCCACTGTGGGAACCCAAATCAGAGACATGTCTGCAGAGAAGCAAGATGGCAGTACTGTATTAGAACCTGTTCTGCTCAGGGCAGGATTAATTTTTGCAGTAGCCCAGGGGGGAGCATGGCCAGGACCCCAGGGTTACTCTGTACCACCTCATGGGCAGGGGAAGGGACTCTTCCAGAGAGAAGGGGCCCTTTCCAGTTGGGTAATCAGGAAGCAGCTGGGTAACACCATTCCAAATAATCACATGTGAATCGTTTTGCCTATCTGGTACACTTCTTATTGGTATTGTAGCTGTTACTGCTTGCTTTCTTATCTCACTGCTGCTTCCAGGGAATAGTTCTTATCTCAACCTGGGATCTTTAGTTTTTGTGCCTTCAATTCTCCTCTCCAGCCACGGGCAAGGGGAGGGAGCAAGTGAGCAGTGTGTGGTTTGAGGAGTCCCAGCAGTAGCACTAAGCTGGGGAGTACCACTCCTGAGCTACAACAAAGTCCTAACCTTCTGTTGAAGGTTTATGTATTTTCAAAGGGTAAGGCCCAAGGTACAGCTAGAGATACAGGGAGTATTTTTATCATGCACACACAATGATATACAGAAATTTCAATGACCTTCAAATTCCTACACAATTTATTCAGAAGAAGAACGGAGAAATACAATGTTTCACCCAGTCTAACAGCACGGTCTCATGAGCCAGTACAACTACATCCTTTAATTTCATCTACGTGCCACACTTTATTCTTGTCCTGAACTACTTTACTAGAGCAACATACATTGAACTTTAGGACAAGAACCAAAAAATGGAAGATGAAAGATGCTGGCAGAGAGAAAGAAGGAAGATAACACAGCAAGATGCACAGCATCAAGTACATCAGCTTGACTAGTGGGCTATACTGTAAGTACTTTTTCTTCTATTTTCACATGTGGGCTCCCCTGGCTTCAAAAATCCTTGTTTTGTGAAATGCAAAGTCTTACAGCAGCTCCCATGCAACTCTGACTAATATGAGACAGGTTTTTAGACTGTACAGAAGAATGTCACAATGTACAGAATGAGTAGCTGGTAGAGTCAGCTGCTGAGTTGACATAGCCAGACAGTTAAATAATATTTAAACAGGGGAAAAAAAGGTGTAGGTGGATAGGAACATGTGATTGAGGGCAACATGCTACTGTAGCTGACACAGAACCTGTTCCTGTTTAACACTCAGTGTAATATCAACTCAGTATCTGAACACTACTTAATCCTTTAACCAAGACTTAAAATGTCCAACTACAGTGTCTCCTGGGAAGACAGATGCTAAAAAAAATTACAGCACACTCTTGTCTTAGATAAACACAGTCCAGAGAAGCAAGAGGAATTGCAATCTTTTTTCCTAGTAACCAGTGGCACCTTAAGAGCAGAATTCAAGTAACAATCTCTTCCAGAATACCACTGAAACCAGAACTTCTCTATTACTTGAATAGTTTGCTTTTTGAAATGGGTTTTGTGAGCTGATATTAACTAATAAAGTAATTTTTATACAGTTTTCAAACAGCTCTTTGAGCAGAACACTCTCCCGAAGTTGTAGATAAGTAGCTCGATATTATCCTACTTTGTATTCTGTTGGTACTTCAATTATTTGAAGCTACACTTCAAAGACAGCTGTGGCATATGTTATTATACAGAAGTTTATTTGCATCTGCTATAGGTACAATTTTTGATAAAAGCTTATGACATCTGAAAAATTAAGTCACAGGAATTTTTTATCACCTTTACACATGACACCAAAAGCACCTACTGTAATTTAGAAGTTATTGGACATTGGGCTGAATGGGACATAATAAATCACTTGTTATCTATTTTCCCCAACTTGAAGTGGAGCTTGAGACTCTCCTAAAACCTGTATCAAACTCTTATCTGACTACATTCTTAGAAACATTTAAAGAAATAAAAACCAAGAGAAACCTACAACATTCGTTGCTTTAATTTATTTTTCGGTCGTCCAATAGGTTTTGCATATCGTCTCCTTATTTGTGCAGCTTTCTCATGAAGCAGCTTTCTCCCCTTCTTCTTTGGTCTACAGACCTGGCAAATCCACATCCCTATATAGAGGAAAAACAGTTTAGTTGTACACAGTTTATCTAATCTGTACTGCAGGTGTGTACCAAGATACATACCATGTAGATACAAGGCCAGCAAATTATCTCTTGAACAGGACATAGGGAAGGTAAAGTGGACAAAAAAAGTGATCCACCTTTAGCCATACTCTGAAAGTTTTAAAAGCAAAGTGCTCATGGAAAGGGGAAAACAAGAGGCAACCAGGATCACACAAAAGATTATGAGCAATTAGGTTCCTAGAAGAATTTCTCTTCTAGCTTGTCCCTCCTTATACTACCGAGATCTTTCTTCAGACACAACTAAGATGGGGTAAAAAATTCACGTGTGTTACAAAGCCACTAGGGTAGAGCACGCTAAAGAATATACCAGATCACACCTAGGTATATTTGTTTCAACATACAACTTGAATTTAGCATCCTTTTAACATCACATAGCCATGCCTAAACATTTATTGTAGATAAGGCTGGGGACTGGGAGGGGAAGAACTGAAGCAAGTCTTTAATGTAACTTCAAGATTAAATAGGGAAAGGCATAAAGATGTAAGAGCAAAAGTGAGAGGTGATGTGGATCAGGAATCTAGAGATTAGAGAACCTGAAGACACATGCATTTTGTTTTGTTTGCCTGTTTTTCCCAATTACTCTTGTAAAAGGCCTGAAGAAGAGTCTCCCACAGGTTCCAAAGACTTCTTTGTCAGTGTATATACTCCAAGCATTTTAACAGCCTTTCTAAAATTTCACCTTCAATAAACTCTTCAACAACTCATTACACAGTGAATTCATCTGGCCAACTATATGCAGACCTTTATTATTTTCCTCACATAATGACAAATAAAATTTGCTCTGATAGGAATTAAATCATATTGTTCATCATTGAAAAGAAGAACCCAATTAGCATGCTCAAGAGGTTTTGGTCACTTAATACAAGACTGCAAATGCAAGTATTTTCATGGAAAGGATTTTTAAGATCACCTTTTGGCATTCGGGATAGTGGTGGGTCACAGCACTCCATGTGGAACCCTCTATCACAGGAGTCGCAAAAAAGCATGTTATCCTGAGGGGGGCAGGGATGGGGGTGGGGGGGGAGAAATGAAAAGAAAGAAAAAAAAGACTTAATATAGCATTGCTTGAAGTTGTACATCAATTATTTGCATTTGTGCATGTGCTAATTATAAAGCAAAGACAAGTCAGGTAACACTCAACAAGTCTAACTTACTGCATTTTTGCCTTGGATCCTACACGCGCTGCAAGTCTTGCATTCAATACACTGCCACCTCAAGGCCTTCACATTTGTTGTTAACTCAGGACAGAATTTCAAACATGATGGATGTCCTAGAAAACACCAAAATGTTATTGAGAGCTTGAGATTTAAGATTGGTTAAATTGATTTCTAAGTTCAGCAGGATGTAGCCAGCACCACCAGCACCCTGCAAGCACCAGCTGCTTTCAGAATTTTGCAACCCATTACTTAACTCATCTACTTCACACAAATACACAGAATAACTGTTGTGAAACCCATTCATGAAGACAGGTAGGAAAGTGACTTCTACTGTAACTAACACCTGTGAATGGTCTACATTAGGACCTAAAACTGAAGTTTTATTTTCACTAGGTTATTTCCATAGCGTATTAAACTGTTATTGGTTCTGAAAAAAGTATATTTATAAACTTGCCCCCATTCCCCTTTTGTAGCAGTGCAAAATAAACTGAGGAAATCTTTAGATAAAACCATATTAGTTATTTTTCTTACTATACTAAGTATCTACCAGACAAACTGAATAGCCAAACGACATGCATTTTTCATTCCAACTTATTACTTAATTACACACAAGAACAATTTCAGAGTAATAAAAAGGGAAAAAAAAGCATCTGGCAATTGGCATAAGAAAAACATACTGCAATAGGTTTAAAATTGAGGGGATGGGTGCAGAGGGGGACCTGGGAATAGTTGAACTACCTCCTCCCACAAAACACCCAAGTTGCTTGGCAGGACCATCCTCTTTTCACAGAAGCCTTGAAGGCCTGTGTGACTTTTCCAGTTAACAGAAGATACCAAACAACTGAACACATCCAACACCTTGGGCAATACTGGCAGTGATTTTTTAAGTCTTGGAGCGCACCCTTAATCCAGAAAAGATAAAAGCACTGCTAAATAGGAAGGAATAAACCTTCCCAGGGAAACACTTTCTGACAGTATTATATTCAGAGATTATCTATCAAGAACATCAACACAGAAATTGTCAGAGAGATAAGAATCCCTGATGGCACACTGCTGCACTTAGAGATGGCTGCAGTGATGTGATATGCATGAAAGGCACTTTCTTCTCACTGCCAGAGTTGGGATGAGTGCTTTCTTCTAGGTAATGCTGCTGTCACACTGATTCAGAATTTCTCTATTGACTCTTTCTCAGTTCAGGACTGAGCTAAAACACCACAAATTTTAATACAGTCCAATCCATGAGCATTTGCTATTTTTGTCTTCTAATGGACTGATGCATGAATGGCAAAGACAACGGATGGAATGCAAAAGCCACTTGAATAAGTGACAATTTCAGATTTTACTTCATTTTATCCTGTGTATCCAAGGCTTAAACCACTTCATTGTTAACCTTTGAAAGACAACTTGAATTGTGCATGTTCTCAAAATAAAATGCAGAGATATAATCTATTAGTAAGGAGAAATCAATAATAAATTCAAAGACTAGTTTCAGAAAGATATTGAAAAAGCATAACTCATTTGATTCTTAGCATACAGCTTAAGATATACCAACATTCTTTGTGGTTAAAACTGAGTATACACTTTCAAGAAAGTGAGAAATATACTATAACTGCAGAGGTTAGTTCACTTAGATGCTGTTGCCTTCAATGAAATTCCATAGAGAGGCTGATATTAGTAATCAATATCACATAAAGACTTATTTTATCAACTATGACTTAACAACTGTATTAACACATTAAAGCATAGTCATAAACCAATCATCTCCATGTAAGTATATTTAATTCTAGTTATCTACCCTGCACAGAAGAGATTTATTGCAAGGAGCAAGCTGCAGTTAAAATTGTTGATTTTAATTTTGTTTTAAGTAAATAACTGCAAAGTATAAACATAAGAAACATCCATTCTCACTGGCTGGTAACCATTGGTTGAACAAATTAAGTGTAACTGTGCTACTTTATATCTCTTATCTACCAATGGAACATTTCTCATTCAAGTAATTACATAGCCTAATACATTTCTTTAAGCACTAGATTTTATTATCAGAAAAAAATTTAATAAAAAATTCCACTGGTATTAAACACAAAGATGCTGCCTGCAATTCCAAATCCTTGAGCCACAAGTAACTAGAAGCTTGAAAGGTACAAATGGGAACCATCAATATGTATTTGCCACGTTCCTTCACTGTCTTTTCTAGGTATGCACTAGCAGAGACAGTCCAGAAGTCTTTAGATTTTAAAATCCCATGTAGTATTGTTCTTTAATAGATGGTAATACTTAAACTACTCACTTTAGACAAATTGACATAGTGCAAATATAACAGTAACATGTATAGGGTAATGCCTACCAGACATTACATGGTAACCAACAAGTTTCAATTTTAAAAGGAACTCTGTTTAACTACAGTCATAGCAGTTACACAGATTTCGTAGTTTAACAGATTTCTGTAGTCAGTTGAAGTTACTGTGCCCTTCACTGATTTTACAAGTATTTTTTTTTATATTTGATAGGTCAGCGACTACAGCTAAACACAGTGCTAAACTAGTTATGCTAATATCTCCAGTTATTTTTAACACAAATGCTGTGAACTACTGTATAAGATAATTCAGGAAAAAAACCCTCTCAACTTGTGTTTGATAATCTTTTAGGTAGAAAGAATTATTATTATTACTATTATTATTATTATTTTGGAAGACTTCAGCTATGAGCAGAGATGGTCAGTGCACCTGTCTTGGAGATGGACCAGTTTTTTCTACCTGCAATTTCTTAGCAGTTCATTTTATGCCAGTAGCCCAATATCATTACACAGCACTAATTAAGACCATTTCTATATTCCATTATTACTAAAGCATACCCTAAATCTCATTTAGAAAGCAATCTCTGCCCAGTTCTTTCCAAACATTTTCTGTCCCTCTTCCTCTTGACCTGAGTCCAATGTCTGTGTTGCTCTGCTCTACAGCCTCCTCTACCCATCTTTGATCAGTAGCCCTCTTGCCTCCTCAGGATAACATACAATTTGAGAGTATCCACAGGTATTGTACTTTTTTATCTATTTTCTCCCCTTTTAAAAGCTATTTATTATAATTCTCCAGTCATTCAACTTTTTCCCTCCTCATTCCACAACTCCAAAGCCTTGTAAAAATCTGTCAGCAGCAGCCTTTAATTGCTTCTGCACATCTTGTTCGTTTGGAATAACAGAAGTAGAGTTTGATTCCAATTCACAAGTGTATTGATTTTTCAAAATCAAGAGATAGGGAAATAGCAGGAGAGGAAAAAAAAAAAAAACAAACCAAAACCACAAAACCCAACCAAAACAAAGAGGAACTATGTCTGCTTTTGTAATGGGATTTGTTTTCTCACATTTGACATTCCTCATCTTCTTGAGCAAGTCCTCTGTGCCAACTGACATAGCAGTGCATTTCTACTACCCAATACTTTATCCTCCCAAATACCACAAAAACACGCAGTTGTCTGGCTAGTTTCTGCTTTCAGAATGCAGAAGCACTACCTGAAAGACAAAAGCAACTTGACACAAAAAACAATAAGGGAAAGCAGACATGCCAGTAGTGGGCACTGCAATTTAATCTCTGATCAACTGAACAATTTGCTTGCTGTGCACAACATGCAATTTCTTTTCTATTTGTTAGACAGCAAGACCAGCTTTGAGATACACTGCAATGTGCAAAATTACAAATCCAATTACAATAAAACTCCACTTGAGTGAAGTTTTGTTATTTATAAATTGCACTGAAATTGGTTTTTATTTTAGTTAGGCATCAGTAGCTAAAGTTTAACCATCCAGCAAACTGATTGGCAGTCCCAACATTTCATTCCTTATATCTAATACATCTGAGGAACTAATTAAAGATAATTTAGTCTTAATGAGGCAGGGAGAATGTATCGGTGTTAATTCACATAGAAGCTGATCCATGAAAGTCAAGACTTCCAGTTCTAAAGTGTCTTAAAACCCACCAGGGGATTATTACACAACAGAAGAGTAGCTGATACCTAAACTCACCTGATTAACATCAACTCTGTGCACCAGAGTCTAACCAAGCATAAACCCTATTAATTTTCCAAATAGCAGAAAACAGATCTGGAAATAGAGGAAACCTATAAACCACTAAAGGAAGACAATTTAAAATTTATGGGGTTTGCTGTTGCATACTGGGTTAAAAAAGTAATTTTCTTATTTCAGAGTGTAATAATTAACAAAAATATACTAAAAAATACACTGGCTAAAATACAAGGTGACAGATTGAGAAGCAGACAATCAAAAACATATCCTGATTAACCAAAAACATGTTTTTATCCACACTGTTTTGTCTCTATTCAAGTACTGATGTAGTTGTCCTGGGTACTGTCAGAGCTACCTTCAGCAAACCTACGAAGTGATGATACTCATGGACTCCAGAATCACAGAATATCCAGAGATGGAAGGCACCCATAAGGATCACTGAGTCCAACTCCCAGCCCTGCACAGGGCATCCCCAAGAGTCACACCCTGTGCCTGAGAGCATTGTCCAAATGCTTCTCGAGCTCTGTCAGGCTGGTTTTGTGACCACTGCCCTGGGGAGCTGTTCCAGTGCCCAACCACCATCTCGGTGAAGAAACTTTTTCTAAACCTCCCCTGACACAAGTTCAGGCTGCTTCCTCAGACTCCATCACTGGCCACCACAGAGAAGAGAAGCACCTGCATTAGGCACAGCCACAGAGCCTGCAAGAGCTGCTGCAACACACAGGAGCAAGGGACATGCAATCAGCAGCATCATTATCTTGCGCCTGACAAGTAACAGGTTACCCAAATGATGTGGTATCTCACCAGAAACATTATTCCAATTCCCTCTTGAGTAACAGCATAACTTTATAAAAAATGAACTGGATACACAAGATATGCAG
Organism: Rhipidura dahli; assembly: GCA_013399225.1. Taxonomy (NCBI): domain Eukaryota; kingdom Metazoa; phylum Chordata; class Aves; order Passeriformes; family Rhipiduridae; genus Rhipidura; species Rhipidura dahli. The sequence goes on from VXAC01001016.1 coordinate 1,852,550, forward strand.
CAGCAAAGACTGCTCAGAGTCTTTATTACTATGATTATTCCTCTGCTTCTGAAATGTTGCAAATCTGTGCAAGCAAAATTCTTGATCGTCATTTGATGTCAAAATGCAAAACTGAATTTTCAGAGCCAACATAGATCCCAAACAATAACTGAATTCTTGTATTGTACAAGTGTGGTTTCCCCCTCTCAGTTTACCCAGCAGATCTATACTTTGACATAAAGGTGGATTCATACCTCTCACTGGTAATTATCCTAACTATCCTGCAACTATGCAGGAGACAAAATTCTAGTTTAATAAACACCAGAAACCAAACCAACAAACAAAACCGAGAAAAACAACAACAAACTTTTCCACCCCCCTGGTTTCAGTTCTCAATCTATGTTCATGCAAAGAGAGAATAAGGTTCACAAGTTTAAAATATTTACAAAAGATTTATAAAAGACTTTATAGTAAAACAGAAATATATTTAATATTTGCAAATTCAGCCAACTTACCACTGCTGCCACAATCTGCACAAGACAAGAGCTCTTCTGGTTTTTTTTCACGATTTGATTCTTTCGTACCCAAGCAAAAGCTACATATTGGGATGGGATCAGCTCGTGGCTAGATTTAAAAACAAACAGACAGTTAGCTAACCAAAAAAAAAAAAAAAAACCACCAACCAAAACTCACCATTCTCCATGGCTTCTACCTGACATTTTGTTGTACCACATATTAATTGCCAAGGCAAATGTCCACTTTACTAATTATATTACAAAGTTTATTTCTTAACATAGTTCACAAAATTTAAGTTGGCCCATAAAGAGTCAGCCTGTGAATTAATCCATGTAAACATCTCCAATACAAGACCAGTGTTAACAAAAACAAGGAAAAATTAGAATCTGGGACACTATTGCCCACACAGTTGCAACTCCAGAACACAATCACTTGTTCTTCAAATGTAATAGTGCTCAAAGATCAAGCTGTAAACTAGTCTTTATTACAGATGAATACAGTTCCTTTACACAAGAAAACAAACTCACTAAAAACTCACAAATTCAAGACATATTTTATTACTTGGAAATTGAACGCAACTCATACCTCCCTCTGAAAGTACCATTTTAGGGTAAAAGCACTGGATTTAACAGATCAAGAGTTATCCATTCCAGTGTGATGAGTCTCAACAGCTTTGATACCCAACCCTAATAAAAACCATGCAAATCTTTCCGTGTCTGGAAGCAATACACAGAACTTCACAGAGAATTACTTCAGAACTGATACAAATTTACTTCCCATCTTCCTTATCAATTACATAACAAACCATGAGAGACTGAATATCTATTATACAGTTTCTGCATTACATTTTACAGTTTAATTTTTTTAACCTGCAACATCCAAAATATTAATGTATTAATGGCTACACGGAAGGATCTGTAAACAGGTCTGTAATAAATAAAATTACATGCAACTGTTTTTCCCAAATGGGATACTCAAATAACAGATTACCTTCTCAGACTGGCTTCTAGCACAGAGTATCACTAACTCAGATTAAAATGGTTCCTTTTGCAAATTTGTAGATTCCAGATTCAGGTAGGCAATGCTGTTAGATTAATGTATCACAGCCATTTATTGGCTTTACCTTCATTTTACATTTCCTCTTTATGCTACAATACTTTGAAAGCTGGCAGGCTATCTTCACTTGACCTATAAATCTGTATTCCACTACAGACCTGGGAAGTGGGGAATGCTTGTTTTTAAGGCTATTCTCATGAAGGAATCAGTTCCATTGTGGTGTGCCCTTATATCTCAACACAATACAACACAGACATTATGAAAGTACTTCTATGTTATTAAACTTTATGATCATTTTAAGTCAAGCAGTGTGAACAATACTGACACCAGGAAGGTAAGTTTGTCCCAGCCATAGAAGAGAAGCACACATATAAACATACTTTTATCTAAACATACTCCAAGGCACCGTACTTCTTCTGAAAACTTAGTCCTCAGAAGGTCTGCTCACTGTTCAACTCTTCACAATACAATTATTGAAATACTGACATATTTTTGTACCCCAAAGAATAGTAGATAATACATAATACATAATAGATAAACAGAGGTGAAGACTTTTTGTAAGGAGATGTGTGTTCTCTTCCGTGAGCTACAAAAGGGAACTGCTGTTAATAACTAATAGGAACAAGTCATCTGCAGTCTTTTGTCTTACTAAGGTCTCCATTATGGATTACATGGTCAGCTGAAATATGAAATGCTACTTGGACAAAAAGCTTGGACAGACAGCTTTCAATAATGATCATGCTTCAAAAAAAAGCATTATTGGTATTGTCAGTTTTAGCAGGATGACACGGAATGAGACCAGTAATTCTATAGGTGGGAAGGGATATACAAATTACTTGCAGGATTGTTAAAAACATCGTATATATAAGTAAAATAAAAGCATTTAGTTACTATTCTTGTCAGTCAGATACTATAATTCAACAGATCTTTCCCATCATTTTCCTTTTATCAGCAATGTCACTGGAGCAAAATGATATTTACAAAAAAACCAAAATACATAAACTATGCCAATAATCAGCAGCAGAAAAAGGGTCCAGAGCTATTCCAACAGAATTTGCAACATTGTACAGACATTTTTTAACTGCTACTTAAAGTTTAATACAGATAATTTTAAAAGAAAGATTATTCTTTTAGTGGAATCCAGTAAAAATCTCCTCTTGGCAACCATACCATTTTCCTTCCCTTCGATATAACAGTGCTTTAGCCATTTCAAAAAGGCTTGCTCTGATAAATAATTTACAAAGCTTCACATATCATTCAAATCCAGGTCCACAATCTCATCTATCTTCCAAGATATTTTTTTGCTCTAGGAAAAGACATGGCCATTAGCCAACATTCATTTACTTCCCTATTTCAAACATGCTCCC
>VXAC01001016.1:1855494-1867603 GCA_013399225.1 Rhipidura dahli
TTTTACTGAAGGTAAAATAAAGGACAAAGGTTGTTGGCAGTTCAGGGCTACAAAGATTGATGTTCCCATACCAAAACTAATCACAAAGAGCTCGCAAATCCTATCACTTCATATACAAGTTTCCAAGAAACTTACAGGCTCCAGTATATACTTTGAAGCCATTTACATTAATAACTGTATTACAGGGTCTGATCTCTCAACTACTGAAACTTAAGAATACACACACACACTCTTGTCAGCACAGCAAACAGGACATTGTTTCAATTTGCTTTAGCTTGCACAGTCGAAGCAAACCTGAATTGATACTGGTAGTATTAGTTCTGGCTCACAACTGTCTCAATTAGCATAAACTAAAGGGGTTTGGGGTTAATTTGGGGGGTGGGGGAGCTGTTGGGGTTTTTTTTAGCTGTTTTTTCGTCACAGTAGCAAAATGTAGTCCAAACAGCAATGCACTTCCTACCTTAATCAGAGAACTGTAAGAAAAATTAATCTCTTTTTCTAATCAGTAGTTCATCTTCTAAAATACAGCCATCACATATCATTATTCTCTTTTGAAAAACAATGATTAGTCTTCAGGAAGGTTAATTCCATTCCATCTCTTACAGGAAGAAATACAGTCAGTTATTCCACAGTATTTTGTACCAGATGAGCCAGTAATATTTTTGTGTTAATATTTAATACTAACACTGGCATTACAAAAACTTTAGGAGTATCTGCTCTCACACAAGGGAGGCCTGAATAACGCTTACCCAGTAACATACTATTGCTTCAACACAACTAATAGGCTGAGAAGAATTGTTCATCCCTTTAATTTTGTGAACAAGGTAAATGGCAACTTGCAAAACAGTTTGGTCTGCTAGGTTCCTAGATACTGAACATTCAAATTTAAAAGACTGCCTTGTGTAATAACTGTATTCCCAACTGCAGTAAGAGTAAATTTACAGAAAATTCATCCCTTATGCCAACATACATTCAGAAATTGAAGCTTCCCAAAGAGCAGTCAGGCAATTGGATATAAAAAAATGAATATATACACACCATGGAACAATAACAGATCATCAACTCAGCACCTGTAAGCAGGTTGGGTTTTTATTTTACTTTCCAAGCAGAAATTGAACCCTACTTATTTAAGCATCACAAATCCAACTGCCATAGTCAGTCAATCCCTTGAAACATCATACATACAACCACTGCAGTTCATCAATCCTCTAAAGAGTGTTAAAACCATGTACTGTATGACAATATGGTACCACCAAAACACACCACCAAAATCTAATTTCACCACATTTATCATTTCAAAATTACTCTAAACAGTAATGGATTGTGATTATTCTAACACTTGAAACAGTTTTCACTAAAAATTATATGAATGTGTGTACACTATATTTTGTTTATAGCTTGATTATTTCAGTCACTAAAGAATACAAGGAAAAAAAAACACGTTTAATGAAAGTTTGTGCTACAGATAAAGACTAAAAATAAAAAATAATGGTTTAATGCCTTCAATAAATGTTATATAATATATCCATCTGAAAAAATCCACTCCCAAAGCCACCAAAAAATCCCAAAGCATTTTATCTATTTGACATAGTTTATCCTAAATGCTCACAGTCTTTACATATTCTGCATTCTGACCGGTCCATAAAAAATAAAGAACCATAGAATGGTTTGGGTTAGAAAGGACAAAAATCTAATTCCAACTGCCCTGCCATGGGCAAAAACACCTCTCATATCATCACTAATTTAGAAATAGCAACACAGTGCTAGCATTAGTTAAACTAGTGCAGTTTCCATGTTTAAGCAAAGACTTAAGAGTCATTTATGCAACCAGTAAATTATTTTGTTTACTTTAATGACTCACAGCTATCTATTCTGAGTAACTAACAAGCGTTGCCAAAATTTTGCACAAAATCAATCCTTGGTAAAAATTCAGCTGGACTTCTGTTACCTTATACCACACAGTGTATCTCAGAACTACAGCCCAAAATAACAACTTTTTTCCCATGTATTTTCTGTGCTTACTGAATTTATATGCTTATATGATTGTATTTATAGTTACCATTCAATTCTTAAGGCATTTGTCGTGTTTTAACATCTCACCCCCAAAGAAGTCACATTAGGTCCTGAAGTTTTATTTTACTTTATTTTTGAGCATGCGAAGTTACCCCAAAACTATAAATCCCACTCAGAGCAAGAAGGTTCCCATTTGCATTGCTATAGCACTCTGAGGTTTTAAACAGATTGTCTGAAAACTGTTAGGCATTAGCTGTGTACAAACAATTACGGTCTTAAGTGCTATCTCATTAAGTGTTATACACACATTCAAAGAAATTAAAAGTTTTGCACACAGTCCCAAGAAACTTGACTAGTAAGCCAAAAGCCTCAACTATTCACAGTTGCAACTGCCTGTCCATGCCTTTTTAGAACTAGCTCAACATCATCTGACAACCTGCTGGAAAACACATCCTTATGAATGATACCTGAACATTAGATCTCTGTTATCCTATGAACAGAAACAGCCCTCTTAAGTAATTCCAGGGTTAACAGGATAGAGGGGCAAATTTTACTGAGCAGTGAAGCTGCCAAGACCTTCAACACAGATCCACGGTCCTGGTCACAGCCTATTTACAGCCCTAGCTGCAGAAGCAGCAAGTTGGCTTTCTCAAAACACCTACATTTTCACAAAGTACATTTGAAGGCTATCTGCATTCCTTTTTTTTACCATGGTTTGATAAAGAAGTCTTTAAAGAGGAAATACTGCCAGTAGCATCTCTAAATACTGTTTTTAAAAACATTAATATTGAAAAGCAAAAGCTTTATCAACAACAGGTACCAATTTCTGTCTCAGCTACTGAAGCAGCTGCTCTTGGACACAGGCAAGACACAGTACTGTGAGTACTTTCAGCTACCATCCCTTTCCTGCATCCATTCTGTGTCTGTTAAAAACAGTTTACTTGCCACAACCGGGAAAAAAAAAATAATCATGCTTCAGGAACTAGTTACTGTAAGTTAAACTAAAGCCCAAATTTTTAAAACAGCTTGGTAACTACCCAGTAGCTCCCATGTTAGACCTACAGGCGCACAAAGCATGGTAAACAGTACACACTAACTGAAATCTGAACTGATGGCAAACACATCCTGACAGGCAGAAGTGTGGAAACATTACACCTGCTACAAACCTTAAAGTAGCAACTATGCATTCAGAGAGCACAAAGCAAAAGCCAGCACAAGGACAATTCCAAAAAGAGAGGACTGACCAGGATGTGAACTTTCTTTACTACATCTTTAAATCAATTAACTGCATAAATGGTGTGTATTGAAGAAAAGCTACATTGAAGCTTCTCCTCTTTCCCCCAAAGATTATCACCAATGCTAGAATGCAGGTTTGTGTGCCTTTTTTTTTTGTATAAAACTTATTACACAGTGGCTTTGTGGCTTTCCCTGCTCACATCTTTCTTCTGTACTTTGAAAGGTCATGTCTCTATGGGCATTGTGATATACAAGGTAACCATCAGAGATGCCCAGAATTATGCAAAAAGAGTAAATTTAAAACCCATCATGTCCCTCCTGGATTCCCACACCCCAAAGCCATCTAACTGCAACAGTAACACTAGATTAGACTTAATTAGCAGCACATAAGCCAACTGGCATTCATATTTTGTTTGTAGTTTATATCCACTGAAAATTTTAAAATTCCACTTTCTCTTCAAAAACCACCACCCAAAGCAAGCATGGAAGACACCTAGAGAAAGGTACAAAGCAGCAGCTCAAAAATACAGCTAAGTCTCCTGGTCCTCTGGAGGCTCAGCTTTCATTTTCAACAGAATGAATATGAAGCCTCTACACTTACAGAAGGGAGGCTTTCCAACTATAGCCCAAATTCAATCGACACACAGGACTACCAAAATCAATCTAAAAACAACGCTTGGATAAGCACTGGCCCTGCTACTGTTTCTGTCAGCAAACTTGGACACTTATTTAAATTGTATCTCTTCTGTGATCTTGTGTTAACTTTTATGTGCCAGTGTTTAACCCCAGCTGGCAACTGAGCCCCACACAGCTCACAACCCCAACATGGGGACAGGGAACAGAACTGGAAAAGTGGAAAACCCATGGGTTGAGATAAAGACAGTTTAGTAGCCAAAGCAAAAGCCACATACAAAAGCAAAGCATACCAAGGAATTCATGCCAGTGCCCATGGGCAGGCGGGAGTTCAGCCATGGCCAGGAGAGCAGGGACACTTCACACGGAACAGTTATTGGGAAGATAAACACCACTGCCCAGTGTCGGTGTACCCCACTGCCTTCTTCTTACTTCCACTTTATACACTAAGCATAATGGTATGGAACATCCCTTTGGTCAGCTGGGATCAGCTGTCCTACCTAGATAACCTCCAAGATTCTTGTGCACCTCCAGCCTCCGTGCTGGTGGAGATATGTGAGAAGCAGAAGATGCCTAGAGTCTTTGTCAGCAAAACTGCTCAGCAATAACCAACACTATCCCTACATTACCAGCACCAATTCCAGCACAAACCCAAAATAACATCCTACAATAGCTACTGTAAGGAAAATAAAACTCTGCCCTAGTCAATAGCAGCACGCTGTAGCAGCACTACAGAAGAAAGCAAGATTTCTCTCCTCAATGGGAAGGCATTTGTTCTTTAATTTGTAGGTTTCCTACTTTGGTCCTGCAACTGGGACCAAACAATTTAAAAAATTTAGTCACCCTTCCATTCTAATAGTAAGAGTGTTTTTAAATAATAAAAAGTTCTGTAGCCAAGGCTATTCATATACCTGAGCTATGAAGAAGGCAATCCTCAAGGTCCCTCTTAGGCGTTCTCCACCGGGAGACGAGAGCCCAGCTACAGAACCTGCCACTACCATGTTCTTTTGCTTACCAGGTTATCAATAGCTCAAGCTGAAAATACATCCAATATATACTGCAGTTTTCTATTTACATCTTCCTGTAATTCTGATGACCATTACCTACATTTGTCAACATACCCTTGGGCCAAGCAGTCTTCAAACTTCCTGAAATTCTATCTTCAGTGATTTTGAAGTGAAAAGATCAAGGGAAAAAAGTTATTTTAACACTTTTCAGCTATGTTATTAATACCTGTGGCAGTATAGTTCCTTCAGGAATACACATCTAAGTTGTCTCTATCAAACAGATGAAACTGAACAGGCCATGCAACATCAGTACTGCATGCAGGCAATTTCACATTGAACTACAATTGGGTTTGACCCCTTCTTTCACCTTCTGCAAGGTACCCTCAGGAAACTGATTCGAAACGCATTTCTAAGTTAGACTTTATATAAGATAACTCTGTTCCATTTTCTTGACATCTAAGACACAGAAAACTTCTGTCTTCAGACTCATCTGAAATGGTACTTTAGTAACATTTAAAATTTAAGGGGCTCCATAATATTTTAATTCCAAACTTCACCCTTTCTGCTCCCTTACTTGCCTGTTTTGAGACCACTGACAGGCTAAAAAACTCAACATCTTAATATCCAGTTTCTGGCTAAAAGACTTTTTTGTTTGTATGCTTGTGTTTGTTAAATCACACTCTTCAATCCGGCACACAAAACAACCTCAAGTGTACCAACAACAGGCTTGCTTTTCTTCATTCCGTTGACTTCCACAGACCAAAGTAAAATCACTACTGCAAATCCAACCCACCAGATTATCCATAAATTTTGTTCCTTCTTACATATCTATCACTAGTTGAAGAACGCCACATCTTCCAAGTGACACTTTTTCATTTCATGTAGCTTAAATTTTTCTTTTCCAAAGTAATGAGTTTTTGCTCTTCCCAATTCCCTCAAAACTCAATTCTTCAAATCCATCCAAATGTCTTAAGAGCATCACACATTTGTTACTCGCCATGCACTCTTTACAATAAAAATGATGTCCTTCAAGTCTCACCTTCAAGTACACTACTGGGTATTCATTCAGAGCTAAAGTGCCTTAAGTATCTAGCTTTCTACAGTCCTGCTCACCACTTGCTAATTTCCACAACATCTTCTTTACCTCAGTTTCTCCATATGCTTAGGACACTTTCAAACATGGTATCCTCTGGTTTTTGTCACATGTATAATACAGTTTTTCAAATGGGAGTGCATTTTCCAAATCAAAATTGCATCTTTTACTGACACACGTAACCACAAGGTAAGCAGTGGTGTAATTCACAGCCCATGATCCCATGGGCATGTAAACTTCTACATTCTTTGGGGAAACATATTGTTTCTAAGCAGATTAAATAAACTTCAGTATGAAAAGCACATGCCTCACTGCTATGATATTATGTTTACTCAGATGTTTGTATATATGCATATTTTTATCCATAACTTATTACCAAAGTCATCCTACATAAATGCGTATAATGTTTGCAGTGTGGCACAGGATAATTATTAGTTGTCTCGATGCTAATTGCTCAGGGAAAATGTTTAATTGCATATTAAATTGATCATATGCATATTTTATCTAGAGTTTACTCTTTGGGGCAAATTTACTGTCAGCACAATCTAGATTTGAATAGCAGTATACTAAATACAGAAGCAGGGCTTTTTGAGATAGGGCTAGTGTTTGAAATGCAGTTCTAAATAAAACAAGCAGGGCCCTGTTCTACTCCAAGATGAAGAAGGTGAATTTCTACACAAAGTCAAGCCATATCCTGCCTAGTTGCCTCATACAGGGTAAAATATTAAGGAAGGGAAAAATATTAGGACCAAAGCAAAACTATTATGGCCAAATTCCAGAACCTGATACAGGATTACAAGACAACTATTTCTTCAGATTTCTTCCACTGATATGATTAGGAAATAGAAGCTTTAAATAGAGAACACTTATGTTTTGTTTTTCTTGTGTACATTTTGGGTTTTGTTTAAAAAACTATTTAGTGTTAACTCATGCTTGACATCCTTAACTTGACATCCTTTCTGCTCGATTATTTTAAGAGCAAATGCAGTAAAAGTTATATCACTGTAAATAACACAGCCACTTCTCTTACCAAGGCCCATTGGAACATAACTTGGCTACGCTCATATTCCTACAGGCAACAAGTGGTAGCAGCTTGGCCACTGAACTTTTGTTTTTAGTTACTGGTCTCTATCTAGTAAAAAAGACTGGCACTAAGATACTTCTCTACCAGGTGAGCTAGAGAGTAATACAAGTAATGAAAATCTACTTATTTATCTATTTTTTCATTTAAAAATGAAGTAATTACTGGTCTCCTTCCTGAGGTAAGAGAATGCTGGAGAAACAGCTGATTAAATGCTAACAGCTCCATTTTTTTTCCCCCTGACAGGAACTGAACTTTATTTTTGAGAAGCAGTTTATTCAACAGCCAAGATACTGAAATCACTTGCAGGCATTTACCTTTACAAGCCATTGCTCAAGACACAAAGCCACTGAAAATGTGGCTCAGTAAAGTACATACACAGTGCATTTTATTCAAGATTCGGGAGAGCAGCAGTTTCTCGCTTGATCACATGCTGAAATCCATGGCAGAGGATGATAAAGGTGAACAGGCGCAGTAGCCCTATACCCCAAGGAGTTACCTAAGAGGCTGGCACTTCCAACAAATAAAACAGATTTCTTTGTCAGTCTCTGCTTCTTTGTATGTACAGATCATGTTCAGTAGTGACATACTGTCAAGAAATTATAACGCCCCAAATCAAAAAGCAATTTCATAATTAAAAACCCAGATCACTGTAGGTCATTTTACAAATAAAGTAAAATAATCTCCCTTAGAATATAATAAAGCGCTGCCAGCTAGCCATGTGATGTAAACCAGAGCTCAAACAGCTCAGAACAAAGCCAGTAAACGTTTCACAGAAGACCAGTTTTTCTTAGAAAGGCTTTCAAGTAGGCTTATTATATAAAAGTAAATGAAAGTCTCTTGAAGGAAAGAAGCTTAAAATTTGCCTTAAGTACTTGTTTGTAATACTACAGTATTACATTTAAGCTGGGGGACTGGGGGAGAGAAGGGGAATTAAAAATAAAATTATTGCAGCAACTTCTATTGTGTGGCTTTTAGAAACAAATCCACTGAGGCTCTCAAGCATTGGTCTCAATTTATCTTCCACACTATTTCCAAGTATTAAAGTCTATGAAGCCCATGAGGCCATTCTCTGTCCTACCAATGATATTAAATTGCCATGCTACTCAAGGAAAACATATGAATTCTAGCATCAGCATTTGTGCAAAAGGACACAAAAAAGGACAAGAGAAGGGTCATAAAGTTCATTAAGTCAGCAGCTTGTTGACTGCAATTTTGTGAGGGATTTTTAAACAATGCTTCAAAGGTAGTTCTGCTCTGCTTCAAAAGCAGCAACTGTACTCCTGATAGCCTACAGAAGGTGATAAGCAACTGCAACAAAAAGGCAAAACCAAGAAAGAATGAATTAAGAAATCATCACTTAGCACTCTTGGACCATACCCAAGTTTGAAACTGAAGTCTTCTAGAATCAACCTCCTTTCAGCTCTGACAGGAAGCAGTTCCTGTTTGCTTCCATCCAGTAAAAGAGCTAACCAATAAATAACCGGTGCCTACAGCATCACACACAGTTAAGGGCCCTGGCCATTAAAATAAAATTCTCACTAGTAATACTCAAACTACATTTTCTTGTGCAGTGGAACTGCAAAACCACTTTTTGATCTAATTCCATATGAGTGCAGAGCACGGTTGCCACAAGACACAATGACAAACTCATTAAAACATACTGCAGGAATCCACTTCATGACAAAATTTTTTATGCAAAGACTTTCCCCTTGCCTCTTCTTTCCCATACAGGAGAAAATACAGTGTCTCAATGGAAATGGCAAAGCAGCATGACCAGAGCTACCCTGTATACATCACTGGAAAGTCTTTAGGACTGGATTAGCCTGTAAGACCAAGAGACAAGTAAACAACTCACTTTTGTATTTCACTTTTTCACTTCATGCATGTGCTATTCAGCTGTTTCAGCAAGAACAGATAAATACAACAAAAATCTGATCCTTGCAATGAAGCCTGCAATTCTGATCCCTATGGACTACATATTTCAGGCTCCCATACAGGCTAGTATGAGAAAAGTACCTCCCTTAACCAGTCTGAAGTACCAAGATAGTGCATCCTGAGACACAACCAGAAGATTGACTATACCTCTGTTTCTTAGGTCTGAATAAAATTATTATTTACAACTCGTCTGTTGGTGCCTTAACTTTTCAGTATCTAAAATACTTACAGTTAAGCATTTACACTTACACCATAAGAATGTCATCAGCATAGTGAAAACAAAATTATACATGGTGTTTTCTAACTGCAAAGTTAGTTTAAATGAGTATTTACATTTAGGATGGGCACACTACCTCCTCCAAATTTGCAAAAAGCAAGGATTTGTGAAATAGCACTTCAGTGATGCAAATCAGAAGTTTGAAAGAGGACAGAAGTTTTAAAAACTACTTGTCTAAAACATGATCACTTCAGTAACAGGCTATTGAGACCTCTCTATAGCCCAACCCACAGAAGAGGCCTTTGCTCTCCCTCTCTCCGTAGATGCTTACAATAAAACCTGGAAGTCTTCATTATTAGCAAGAAGTCTTAGTAAACAAGTCAACATCCAAAAGGTTCAACATCTATACCTTTGAATTTTCAGATTATAACCTAACTCCACTGGGACATCTTTTTTTTTTTTTTTTTTTTTTTTGGGGGGGGANGAAGCAAAGAAAAAGCCCTGCAGCATAAATAATAGAGAAAGTTCCCTCCAGACATCAAACTCTGCTTGAGATCTTGACTCCACTGCCATAACAGCTCTGCCATTCACATCCATACAGTTCAGAAATAACATAGAATTCCCCCGTTTTTTAACTTCTGGCAAATTTTTCTTTGAGTACTCCATTTAAAGGGTGCTTAGCTTAAGCAAACAACTATAAATTTTACAGTTTGGGAAAAAAGGAATACCTGCAGCCCAAGCTTGTTTCCTTAAAAAAAACCAAGATTCACATTAAGTGACCAGTAAAAAAGACATACTTTTCATGTTCCAAATGTAAGCAGGTAATGTATAGAACAGTTAATACAAAGCACTCTGAAGTTACTTGATCTGACCAGAGTGCCTTCTACCCCTGCCAAATAAATAAAAACTATGATCCACTTATTCCACACACACGAAAATAGTTTCACGATAGGCTAATTAATCATGAACATAACTTTTCAGACATTACATAATTTCACGGACTTGCTTGTAGCTCCTGCCAAAGAAAACAACCGTTTGAATGAGAAATAAATCTACACTTGAAGAGAGATGACAGTGACAAAACATGACGATAGTAGGAAAAAGAGGGGGGAAAGGAAGGGGAAAGTATTAATATCACACAACCCCCCCACTTGTAACTTTACTACTCAAAACATAGCAAAGCTTAGAAGCCAAAATCCATGAATCAAGCAACTGAAACTAACTTCTCACTCCAATCTTTCTTACTTCTTTAAAATTGCAGGCTGTTTCTGGAAATTATGTTTGATAGAACTGGAGAAACAAACCTAAATCACACAACTTTTTCTGTGGCACTTATCTAGGATCAGGAATGTCCTTGTAATTGCCATGGGTTTATTTCTTGTTTGGGATACAGCTAGTAGCACTCAGACCAAGCACAGATCACTATTATATTTCAAAACAGTCTCAGATAAATATTTTCAACCTGCCAATAAATTAATATTCAATCAATTCAAATTATATATTAAAGAAAGTCAGAAATAAAGAAAGGCAAAAACCAATTTTTCTTGGTAATGTACTTTTAATCCCCCTCTGATTAGGGGGATTAGGCCCTCTGAGTAACTCAAACCCCAAATGGCAAAGACACTCTAACTGATACAGTAAGAGTATGCAGGCAGACAGAAGTGTTAATTTAGGAAGCCAGGGATTTCTACTGTTATTAAAAAAAAGCTCTCAAAAAGTCCCTCCAAATCCTCTATCAGTAACAGCCCACACAATCTGCAGATTTATATTCTTTTTAATTGTAACATCATTGCAATTCAATGATTTAGTATTCATATGAGAACAATTTTAAGTTTGACAGTTATTCACTGAAGTAAAGTTTATTGCTCAAAGAGTGCTGGAAAAGACTGATAAGAACTAATAACTTGGTTACATATCATGCCCCTTGCCAGTTAAAAATAAGGCGAAGAACATCTCCATATCAGAAGTCACCAGGAGAGAAAACAGCAGCTGTAAGCAAAAGCTGTTGTTAATATTGTGATTCTGTGAGTGTTTCCTAACATCATCTCTCCCCCAGAAGCTCAGGACAAAGAAGCAGCACCGTAACATCCCTAAAACATCAACTTTAATTATCAGATCTTTCATGTACTGACACCATTCTCCTTCACAATAATGACAGATAATACCCACAGGTTCAGAATGAAGTACAGTATTTTTCACTTTTTTTGCATCTTATTCAGGAGGAAGGACATGACAAGAGTATTTTTCTACATTTTAAGACTTCTGTTTCCTAGAAGAGTGAAGTTCTTCTGCCCATAAACATAGTTAACCATGCAGTACAGTCACTACTCCAGCACTGCCTTCTAGGAAATATCAACGCTTTCACTAAGACATCTGCCCTATTCCTGTGAATTTGCAGAATCATAGAATGGTTTGGGTTGCAAGGGACCTTAAAGATCATCTAGTTCCAAGCCCCTGCCACCAGGGCATGGTGGTGGGGTGTGTGTGTGTTTCACTAGACCACCTCGCACATAGCCCCATCTAACCTGGTCTTGAAAACTCACAGGGATGGGATATCCCCAACTCTGGGCAACCTGTTACAACTCTTCACCACCTTTACAGTAAAGAATTTATTCCTAATATCTAATATCACCAGTGGTGTCCCTCAGGGGTCTGTACTGGGACCAGCTCTGTTTAATATTTTTATTGATGACATGGATGAGGGTATTGAGTCTTTCATTAGTAAATTTGCAGATGACACTAAGCTGGGAGCGTGTGTCGATCTGTTGGAGGGTAGGAGGGCTCTGCAGAGAGACCTGGAATGGTTGGACACATGGGCTGAGTCCAATAGGATGAAGTTTAACCAGTCCAAGTGCCGAGTCCTGCATTTTGGCCGCAATAACCCCCTGCAA
>VXAC01001016.1:1867611-1905111 GCA_013399225.1 Rhipidura dahli
TGTTTAGCCTGGAGAAAAGGAGACTCAGAGGTGACCTTATCACTCTCTACAACTTCCTGAAAGGTGGTTGTAGTGAGGTGGGGGTTGGTCTCTTTTTCCGGGCAACAACTGACAGAACGAGAGGACACAGTCTTAAGTTGCGCCAAGGGAAATTTAGGTTAGACATTAGGAGAAACTTTTTTACAGAAAGAGTCATAAAATACTGGAATGGTCTGCCTGGGGAGGTGGTGGAGTCACCATCCCTAGACGTGTTTAAAAAGAGATTGGACGTGGCGCTCGGCGCCGTGGTTTAGTTTAGTTGAGGTATTAGGACAGAGGTTGGACTCGATGATCTTGAAGGTCTCTTCCAACCCGGTAATTCTGTGATTCTGTGATCTAAACCTTACTCTAACCATTTCAATTGAACCTACTCTTAAACCTTTAAACTCAAAGTCATTACCCCTTGTCCCATCACCACACTTGTACGAAGTCCCTCTCCAGCCTTCCTACAGGCCCTTTCACATACTGGAAGGTGCTACGCATTCTCCCCAGAGCCTTCTCTTCTGCAGGTGCAACAAGCCCAACTCTCTCATCCTGTCTTCATAGGAGAGATGCTCCAGCCTGCTGAGCATCTGCATGGTCTGCTGACCAGCATCCTCTAGGGGACCTGCACTGCTTGGAGGGGAAAGGTGGAATAAAAGTGTAATGGAATACTGAAGTCATCAGCTGAGCGAAAAGGTATTTCCCATACAAACCCACACACACTCCTGGAAACCAGTATCTCTTAAGATGAATGACTTCTCCCCAGAACACCTCTGGTAAATCTTCTCTGAACACACCATAAAAGGAGATAAATTCAGTGTAAAAACATAAATTGATGTCAAGTCAGACAACAGGGAAACACAGCAAATCAATATCAGAGTCCTGAACACTGGCAAGAATGGAGGTTCAATAATCTCTGGGCAGCCTCTTAATTTTCTCAAGAATAAATCCTTCTATCAACCATCACAAGCACATTCTCTAAAAGCCTAAAATCTCTGAAGCCAAACGGAAGCAGAAGTCACAACCTACCAGCAGACAAATCACAATGATACCACCTGACAGAGTTGCACATGATGTCAGAGTCACATTGCAACTTTAGTATATACAGGGGCATAAATTTATTACTGCACTAGTTAATCCCACATTCCTTCACTTGAAATTTATTCCCACTACAATTCTGAACAATGTACTGGGGCATTTTTACAGCTTTTGTAAGTCACGTTCAATTGAAAACGTCTACATTAAGCTACAAACAGCTGCTAGAATAATAATTCAATGAAGAGCTTCAGTTTCTGTTTTGGATCTGTAATTTTTCTCCTTTCCCACTGTCTTTGGATAGCTGATTAAAGCATCGCTGTTTAGGAAAAAACTCAAAAGTTAAGGACTGTTCTTTGCTCTTCCCACAATACTTAAACACTCCAGAAGAGAGCCCAGCACTTAGGAGCTCTGGCCCTATCCCTTGGAACTGAGGCTGAATCTGCAGCTGGCCTTCAGCTCTACACAGAGAGTAACTGTGCCATGGTCAGCATAGACAAGTGCCCCCAGATGATATCAGAAAAAAAAGGAGAGAAGCCTACAGCACACTTTTCATCAAAAGGTGCCAGCTCAGGGAAGGTGACATAAGAAATTAGTATTAATTCATTCTCAGCATTGGTTACGCCAAGAACTTTTTAGCCTAAAGATTAAATTTACAGAGACATGGAACCTTCTTCCTGCCCCCAACTCCCAAGTACACTGGTGACAAAAGTGAGAGGACTGTAGAGTAACTGTTGAAGTTAAGAGTTTCTGGGACACCTACAATACAAAGAAATTGAGAAGTGCTTGTCAGTCTTAATTCCATGCTCTAATTTAGCAGAGTTAATCAGCATGCACTCATCTATACTTGATCTGCTCAGAGATTAAAGTAAGCAAAATTTCTGAGAAAACTTCACTGCTTGCCCTAGACATCATATTAGTATTTTAAAGTAATTCTAAATCAATTCTACTCTTAAGACAACACACCCACCAAATGATACATTATTCATAGTTTTAGACTATACTGCCTTGTTTTACCCCCCAAAAAAATTAACAACTTTTTAAACTGACCCTTCCACTCATTCAGCTTGATCAGGAAGAATTTAGGGAGATGCCTTCATATTATTTCAGTTTGAAAAGTTATCATCTGGCAACCAAACCCTCTAACTTATTCATAATGCCTATTAAGTATGCATGTAAACCGTACAGACTGTGTAGCACTAAAAAAAACTGATAAAAATATATGGTCATATGATTGAGGGTCAGGGAGGACACCAGAAATACCAAATTTCTATTTTGACCACAGAAGAAAAAAAGAATTTTCCAGGGTCCTGAAAATATGGTCACAGGCCCGAAAACCATCCAGCATTTGTCTCCTACAGTGACAAATCTCTGCATACCTAGTTTATGTGGACAAAAGGACTGAAGCTGAGCTTCTGCTACTTGAGCAAGTGAAGTAACTAATGCTAGAAAGAGCATTTCTGCATACCAGTAAATGTGTATAATAGTCTTAAGCCCATTAAACATGTTTTTGAAAACACGTTTGTCCTTGAAACTATCTTTTTAAAATAGCATGCAGCTCTAATGCACTCTTTTCCACTGCATGAAAGGACCTTCTCAAAAACTTGGATATAAAAAAGGGTTTGTCTATGCATTTACATTATGATATATGTGCAATTTATGTCGAAAGTTTAAGTGCATCTGTATTTCATTATAAATACTCTACCCATCTCCCCTCTTGGAAGGAAAACCATAAGAAAGAGTTTAAGGAACTGAAGTATTTTGCATAGTTTTTTGTCTTCTGAACAGTTTTTAACCCGAATTCCCAGTTCTTCAGTTGTAGCTCTGCAAAAGGAGCAGCATGGCAGAGCTGCAAACTCTCACCATTGCCATCTAAGCACCAATAATCTAACCACAAATCAAAAGTTACAATTCTTAATGACACTAGAAATAAAGCGAATAAACTGAACCAACTGTAAATGGCCAGGCTTAACTTATACCAAATTGATCTAATGTAATGATCCCCTAAATTCCCCAACTACATACAACAGCATGTTCTGGAGCACCAAAATACACAACTTGGGCAAGAGAACAGGTGTATATCCAGATTAGCATGGAGGCAGGAGAAAGGGAAAATGTGTTTTTCGCACAGGTGCATACACTTGAATTCTGCATGCAAAGCAAAGGAGGTAACTGATGCAACCAGGTTCTGTTGCAATATCACCACAATTTTGATACTGAGGACAACTACAGCCAAGCACTTAAATTGATTTGCCACTTCTAGTTTCTCAATTAAGTACATAATCATCTGATCACAAAAAGTGCATAAAGCAAGACTGAAGGGTAAACACAAGACAAGATCATTCATGCTTTAGTTGTAAATTCAAGGGTAATGGTGGGGGGGGCAGGGGCAATTTCCCTGTCAACACTGCCTGTGAGATCTCATAGTTAAGATAAAAGAGCAGTAGAGAAATACACCAAGAGGAAACCGTGAAATAACGTTTTGTTGAACAGGAATAATACCGAAACCACTTTTGCCTCCATAAGCTTAGTATCATCATCTCTAATTAAAGTGACCTGCCCAAAGTAAGTTATAACGTTGCAAAACCAAGACTCCCATGTTCTTGTAGGGCAGAGTTTGGATGTGTTATATCCTCAAGCAACCCCTATTCCCAAATCAACAACGACAGCCTACAGAGAAGGAGGATGAATTTTGGCATTTCTTTAAGTCTGACCTGCAGACTGCTCTGTCCACATGATTTCTTAAACTAAGTTATAGCTGCTGCATGTATCTGAAGAAGGCTCTGAGGACCACACCGAACAAAGAAATGGAGATGTCCACACAGCATCTTTGCATGCCATCTTCCTCGAAGTGTGTGCCACCGTATCTTTACAGAGTAAAGGAACCGTACACAGTGCAAGAAGAAAAGGGCACCCCTTAAACTCTGCTCCCTAGTACCACAACCTAAAAGCTGGTGAGATGTAGTGGTAACAAGGATTCAAGAACACACTGTTGCAAACACAGCCTTTCGAGATGCTGTCACCCCTCAAATCTAAGTCACACGTGATCCCTGGGTTAAGCAGGCACCAGAACTCTCATAGCCAGGAACACAGTGCTGCCATTCTCCACTACTGATGCCAAAACATCAGCTAAGCAATACACAATGGCATTTATAATAATGACTGGGAAAGAGGACCCTCCCATCCTATATTCAACATGCCTCTCTCATTCCTTAAGGGAGCTGTATAAGAAGAACCCATATCAAAGTAAAACACTTGAGTGCAAAAGTCAAAGCAGACTCAAATTCCAGAAAACATTAATGCCAGAGGTACCATCTCATTCATCCATGATAGCCTGATAATCTGAGAATTAGGAGACCAAGTGTTAGGAGATCTAACTCAAAGCTAATATTCCACCCCACAGTCAGCAAGGGGTTTTCATTTCAGGAAGGAAAAGAAAAAAGGAAGAAATAAGTTAGCTTCCCAAAGAAAAACTAACATGACACAGATAGCTTTGGATGTAACAGGAGGATGAGATGAACTGACTTTGGCTCCACAACATAAACATGTTATTTCAGAGCAGCTCGGTGCCAAACGTAACCACCAATCAGACACCAAAACACTGTAAGAGCAATGCCCCAACCTTATACCAGTGAAAATATCAGCATTACTTCCAGTGCACAGACTAGAGAGCAGTAACAAACAGGGATCTAGGAAATTAGAGAGAGGAGACATATGTCATTTTCCAGCTGTTTACATCTGTTGTGCAGAAAGATCTGGTTCATATTTATTAGCTGCATTTAATTTTGTGTTGATCTAAATACTAAAACATCTATTTTTTTTCAAGTATCATTAGCCTATTATTAGTTACACAAGAAAACCAGTATTGGATTCCCCCCATGCCACCTCCCCCCAGCAATACTCCACTTGATACTCATTCATCTCCAGGATTATCATATAACTACCAGTTTAAAGCTGGATCAATGTTTTTTCACTTCACTGAACAATCTAATCAATAGCAACAAGGACATTTTGCTGTCAAAAGCAAGCTGCTGCTCGTGCTGCTAGTCCCCCCTGGGCTTGGTGTTAGAGAACTATGTTAGACAGATCCTAGCACGCAGCACTCAATGTGACACTGATCACTCTGTAGGCACAGAGCAAGGTATTGATACCAAGTTTACAGCTAAATCAACACAGCTAATTGCTGGCACCTTCAGAAAATAAAGCTGCAGTCACGAGAAACAGGTTGTAAAACTATGTGCACCTCCTTCTGAGCAAACTAACCTAGTCTGTTTTCTGGTTTAATTACCTATGTATGCATTGATTTTTTAGGAAGGCAAATTAAATGGAGAAGCTTGCAACAAAATAATTCAAAGGCATTTCTCTAACCAGCACTACATACATAAATTTAAAAAATCTTCATCCCAACCACAGGAAAGCATACCACCCTTATTACAAGTCTACAGCTTCTAGAGAGCCTGCAAATCAAAAATATCACTGTACACTTTTCAGGCAAGAATAATGTGTTGTACTTGTATTACATGAGATCTAAGAGGATGGGGGGCAGTTATATATACAAGAGATTCCAGCTTAATCTCTTGCAAATACATGCCCAACAGTGTAACCAAATCAAAACCCACTTACTGGGCTGTCTATTTTGTTCAGTCTGTAGCAACAAAAACAACAACCAAAAAAAAAAAAAAGACCCCCCACAAAAATAAAAGGGCTTAAATTTGACTCTGTGATCATCTTATTAAATAAAGTTAAGCAATTCCTAGCTGTATTGCATCTTTCATTAAGGTATACAAACAGAAAATATGGGGGTTGAAACCAGTTTTCTGTAATGGGAACAAACAAGATGGGAGAGAAGAGGTAAGAAAGGCCAGAAACATCACACTAAAGAAATGAAAATATTGTTCCTCATTACATCTGGCTATCTCAGCAGGCTAATTGCACAGAACATGCAGATTCTGCATTGAAACAAGATGGTGAAATCTGCTTCTAT
Source organism: Rhipidura dahli (assembly GCA_013399225.1). Classification (NCBI taxonomy): domain Eukaryota; kingdom Metazoa; phylum Chordata; class Aves; order Passeriformes; family Rhipiduridae; genus Rhipidura; species Rhipidura dahli. The sequence continues at coordinate 1,873,652 of VXAC01001016.1, forward strand.
TGCTATAAAAGGAGAAAAACAACATTCACAGATTTCTCGCTATTTTGGCTATGAAATATCCCTTAAACCAATGACATTTTAAAAGTATTTAGTTTCACACTAAGAAACATTAGCTTAACCTAGAACCTTGGACATTTATGAATAGTTCATTCTTCAGAACAGTACATCTAACGGTATCAGCTTCTGACTGGATTATCCATCTTCACTACCTCCTCAGCTTCAAATTCTCCAAATATATCCCTCATGCTCACACTTAGAACCCTGATATTCTTCCTCCTTCCTATTTACCCTGGATCTCCATCTTACCAAGAAGGAACATGTGCCACATATAATCCAGTATCATACATTAATTCTTTATCTGACTACTACCTGTACCATTATGTGAAGAATCAAACACAAAGATGGAGCTGTCCTCCCCCTTCCTCATTCAGCAGTAATGCTCCCAAAGACATCTACTTGCCACTCTCCATTTCCATCAAACTCACTTGTCATTTTTGCTTGAGTAGAAGTTAAATGTGTGATCTGGCCATTAATTTCAACTTTACCGAGGGAAGATGGGCAAAGTACGTCTGACTGATGCTGACTGCGGTTGCAATGTAACTGCAACTGCTTTCTATTTTTCTTATTGTAGGAAAGCAGAAAGTAAATCACCAAGCAAATATCCTTGAAAATGTACTATTTTTCCCCTCTGTGGAATTGTAGCTCCAGTACCAGCACTACTTCTGTATATTGGACCAGACTCAAGCATCTCTACCCAGCAGTGTGCATCCAATATGGATGTATTCCAGAATAAACTAGCACTGCTGAAAGAAGCATAGAAACTAGATACTTTCTATGCATACAAAACCTGTCAATCTGCCACAACCCTGAAAATTACCTTTTTTTTTTCCCTCCTGCTTATGGGAAAAATGGGATGGTGGTTCAATCACATCCAAATGAAATAAGCCTGAGTTAAAGTCTCTGTCCTATTAGGAAAATTAGTTGCTGCCTCTTGGGTCTAAGCAGCAGCCACATCTGTCTTCATGACTCAAGCACCAATTAACAGGCAGTTACCTGCAAGGTCCCAGGTCCTACCAAAAAAATAAGACAACAGAAGAAACCTGCCAGCTTGCTGTGGTATCACTGTAATAGGCCTGGGAAATGTATTTTTAGCAAGTACAGCAAGTGCAGCACACGGAACTTCCTCAAGTGTGTTCATCAGACAGCTTCACATACATTCTAAGAAATCAAAATAGAAACAACTATATTAAAGGGTAATACCTTCACATATGTCCTTTGCTACAGGGAATCAACAGGCCAGACTGCTGAAATTTCCAAGACCATGAAATCACCATGATTAAGTCTAAAATGGACACCTGTTCTTAAAGGACTGGACTAAGACTCCCTTTTATTTACCTAAGATGCAAGCAGCCAAGATGACCTCCCACAGTAAAGGGCCTGAACCATATTTCCAATAGTCCTCTGGAGGTGAAAAGCATCACGTCATCAGCCTGCCAGGGTAAAACCATGCAACAGTAAAGTGCCAAAATTCTGCTAGCTAACATTTCAACAGTCAAAGCAGAATCTGAAGAAGATTCACAAAAACACAGAACGAAAGCGAAGCTGACGTCTTGCCAGAGGTTCCTAATACTAACACACTGCTGACAGCCACTTTTCTGTCACCGGTGTCCTTGTACTTGAGCTACAGTTTTAGTAGAAACACAAGCTTCAGAAGAAATAGGCTACTGCACAAAACAGTGATGACAGATCAGAGAAGCAAACTCAACACTTCTTGAGCTTGACAAACCATGATCAAGCTCTCAAACTACAGAAACAATTAAAATCCCTAAAGATAAAGTGTCAAAGTAAGTAACTATGAGGTGAAAGAACACTTATTTTAGAATTTGTTTTCCTTTCTTCACCCACATAAGCCAAAGACCACCCACAACTACCTTCAGCAAGGTTTAGGAGGACTCTGAACAGCTATTTCCTTTTAATGCCTTTCAAAAAAAAAAAAGATGACTGAATAAATGACCGTGTGTTGGACCCACTCTGGGGCACCAGTCAGTATTACTGTAATTCTTTATAATGCATGGTCAAGCTTACCCTGATCCGTTGCTTGATTCTAGAACAGAAGTGTTGAATGCATGCATCCATACGTATCATGTTTATCAACTGCATCCTAGGAATATGAAGAAAGCTGTAATATAATAACCTACACACCATAAATTCTAATACATTAAAACTATAATTACCTTACTAAATTTGAGAATAAAAGTTCTATTTCGATAGAGTAAGAAAAAGGGATTTTAATGAATTATTGTTTTGTTTGGCATAGTGAGGCATGTTTGTTACAGCATGTGGAAGCTTTCCTGTAAGTAGATGCAGTCCTTGCCAATATGTACTTTCAAGCTATACTAATACCCTTTAGCAACAAACATACAATATTTTACAACACTGTAGCTGTTTGTGTTGCTATATTTCAGAGTGAAAACTGTTTCAAACTAATTCTGATTTTAGTACTGTTATTTAAAATATGCAGTTTCTGAGATTTCTAAAACGTGAGCTTAACCTTGGTAAACACGACAGTCTAATAAACTGTCAAATCTGATGGTAAATTTTAACAGCAGTGCAGTTCTGTCCAGTCGATCTTTAGGAACTCTAACAATTTTATTAAGTCTTTGCATATACACATGGAATTAGGAAGATATGGATCCTGATGTTTTTCTCTCATTTCATTCCCAGCTTTGTGATTACATTTAACGAACAAGAACTGCTCAGGACCCCTCTCTAAATACGACCTAGCCTACCTCATTTAGACCCCAGATACCATGCTGAAACCTACCTTGATGCTCACAGCTTATCATCGGTCTTCTACTCCACTGCCACATCTTTTCACAAAAATTTAGCTAATAGTGATGCCTGTTCACAGCCACTGGAGCCTTTTGTTTCTCTCCCACCTCTCCCTGGCACATTCTTTTGAGAAACATGTCAAAGAAATACTGGAGGCACAAGCAGGGAAACAGGCAAAACAAAAAGCCCCACACAAACAACAACAACCAAACAAAAACTTAGAAAAACATTTAATTTGCCTTAAACTGATGTAAGCTCCGACTTATACTGTGTCCAAAACAATATATAGCACTCCAGAAACAAGAGCTTCCTAACCCTAGGACAAGTTCTGGTAAAGGATGAGCTAGAGTACAGCAATTGCCAGAAACCTGTAACAAAAGAATGCTGAAGATACACAATTAGAGTAGGTATTGTCTAGAATTCCTTTTTTAACTATAATCTAGGACTAACAACTCTCATACAAAACTTCTTTTGCTATTTATTTCATTTTATTACTTCAGCTGATTACCATCTTTTTAAGAGCAGATACCAAGTTTTTCCACTGCAATAAAAAGTAATCCTGGCCAAGAAAAGGTTTGCCCATTAGACGCACTATCTCCACAAAGACAGCAGCCTTATTAAATTACAACTGTTTGAACAAGGTCAAGCACTCAGGGTTTAATTCAAAGTGTTTCCAGGTATAATGCTGTCAGGTCAACTTAAACAAGCCAACAGAGGCTTTGAGCTTGATTAAATATTAAAACAGAATCTTTCACATCTGTTTTTACCCAAGGATGAAATTACTGTACATCACTTCAACCAGCTCATTAATACACTAAACACATATCTTGCCTCAAAAGGTTACAGGAATATCAATGCTTTCAGTGTGCCTGCAGTGAAACCTACACAACTCAGCTAGAAGCGAGGTCACTGCATACTTTAGCAGGATGTCAATATCTTTTTATAAATGTGAGAGGTAATCAGTAAGTCATAGATACATTTTAAATTAAAAGATGGGAGCCTCCAGTGTAGCTAAATCAGTTGCCTTTGATCTGAACCTTTTAAATGTTCATCTTATCTTCTTTGATAGATAACTCAATAACAGACACAAAACAGAAAGTTTGATCCAACAATAATTATTTTTCAAACTGGAGGGCTGTCATGTCCAACTAGAAATCTGCTTTTTAAAAAAAAAAATTGCACAGCAGAATTTTTAATTGAAATATAAAAAGATCAATCAGGATCATCTATTTTAACACCTATCATTTCTAATGATACTTTGATGGCATGTTTGGGTACAGGAGAAGAGAATGCATTTGAGGATACAAGTTCTTTGACAATGATAAATACACTGTATTAACTACTCCACACGGCATCTGCAGCCCTTTAAAACACAACCAAAAAAATAGATACTCTTCTAGCTTTATCTTTGTATTAGACAGGAGACATTAGTCAAATCGTGTTTCCTGACTGCAATCCATAAAAAGCAGAGACAAATGAAAGTCATCTATTTAGAGCAACAGATGTACAAGACAGGACTTGGAAGGGAAGCCATGGGAAGTGTTTTGCATCTAGACCATGCTTATCCCAGACAGAAAATGGTCTGTGTATTTCCATATGCTGAAACTGAACCTAAACACCACTTGCAAAATAAAATGTAAAAAAGCCTAGAAAATTTCCACAAAAGATTCAAATCTCCTACAGAGTCTTGACAGCACTTAGGGATGGGCAGGAGGAAAACTGCTTGAATATGTAAGTTCTTACATAATGAATAGGAAAAACCCTAATACCTCTGAAAGCCCCAGCATCTCTTTCAGGAGTCAGAACTATGTATTTTAAGCACTGCTAATAAGGCATAAGATAATCTGCTTAAGACAAAATAAAATTCCAATACAACACAGTCTTCTACCACCCACTAATTTACACTTGAACAATATAATCAACTAGACCAAACTATGCTTAATGTAAAGTCAATAAATTCCTTTTTGGCTGTTGACACAAAATTCTACTGGGAATTAAACACTTGAGGAAATTAATCATTATAACACTCTGGTTCAATGCACATCTGTATTGAAATAATTTGGTCTTTAATTCACTTTATTTGTAGTTGGGTTTAAAGCAGTAAATTTGATAGAAGCAGACCTCATTAAACTGATCTAGTTCAAACTGCTTTTCATTAAGCTTGGTGTATTTGAACAAAGTCAAAAAAGATTCATTTCCTTTACAACAATTGTGCATTATAAGTACCCAAACATTAAAGTAACCCAAACAAACCAAGACCATTAATACATAATATAATAAAGGCATTTACATTTGATCTGAACAAAAGCCAACATTAATGATCTGTTTGCTTTCAATACATTTTCTTAAGGCACAGACAAACTCCTTTCTTACTGCCCACAGAAACTCACATGGACAAATAGCTGGAAGACCACCAAAATAAAGTGTCTAAAAGCTCAGGCTATTATGACAACCTCACAGCTTCCTGTTTTAAGAGTTAGGTTTAAAACTTTCAACACAGATCTAGTTCAGCATTGTGGGTCTCAGATTCTGTTAGCTTGGAAATCAGCAGCAGCAACAGGTGGCTGGTGCAAAGACACCTTGGGAGACACGACGCCCATGTGTTGGGGAAACCTGTGCCCAGTTACCTGACTGCACAAAAGTGACAGATCTAGCTAAGAGAATGATACCAACACTCCTCTCTACAGGAATTCAAAACCAGCAGCAACTCTGCAAAAGGTGGCAGCAATTACAGCTCTATATGTAGCTGCCAGGACACACTGAGCACATCTCAGCAGCCTGAGCACATCTCCAGCTTGAAGTCTTTACCCCAGTCTCTTTCAGGACAGGGCGTGGTGTCACTGCATATTGCCACAGGAGCCCTAAAGTCAGCATAACAAACTATGGAAACATCTGGCAAGACAGAGACAGTCACACTAAAAATGTGCTTAAAGACGTGCAGTAACTCAAGAGCATAATGGTAATCGCTTCCACACGTATTTACCTTCCTGGGCTGTTCACGTGACAAGACAGGCAGCACAGTCTATGCAAAGTGTGCTTACTTGCAGGTAGGCACATAAGCAAAATCCTAGACTGTACGAATAAGCTGATAACTCTAGAGAAGATTTTTATTTTCTTGAAGTACACACGTAGATCCTAGATAAAACAGAATATTTTTGTGATTTCAAGAGGTATAAGAACTTTTCAAGCTAAGTTCTGAGCTTCTGAAGACAACACTGGGGCCCTGTCCCATCCGCCACTTTCACTACACGTAGCTCATGCCTCCATGTCCACTCCTTCAGAAAAAGAAACATGTACCTATGTAATTTTAGCCTTACTATGCAATACAGTACAATACCTACACCACAACTGAGTTGTAAGTAGAAGTCACCTGTTAAACCAGGGTGGGAATGAAGAGGGAGATAACCTAGCAAGAACTAAAAAAGTATTCTTAGCAATTAAAAAAAACCAAAGGCACAAAAAACCCCACTCAACCTGAGCCTTTATGAAAATGTTTTCCCATTGTTCAAAACAAAAAAATAGTACCCTCCAAAGCTATTTAGTTACACTACTTTCTAATCAATCCCAGTTATTACTAGAGTACTAGACCAAAAGAAAGGACATAAATAGCTTGCACTCCTCATAACCTTAAACCTTCCATAAGGCTTAGTCTGATATACTTTTGTGGTTCCAGGATCTGAATTGGGATTTAAATACCTAGAAATCCTTGCCCACCTCCAGAAACAAACATCACAGGGTTATTCAAGTGATGTTCAGGTGACTATCACTTATTCCATAAACAAGCACTGGACAAGCATAGTAGTGCAAAGATCATTCCTTAAGTTCCTACAACTAAAAGAAGAACCCACAATGACTAGAATGGCTCCACTACTGAGTTTCTCCCACTCCTCATATAACCAGGTCATAAAATTACCTCCCAGGTGAGGAACACACTAACACTATATTTTGCTAGCGATTTCAGAAGGCATCAAACTCATCAGTAACAAAGTTCTGGTTTACTGCAGTTGGACATGGTGCCATGACATTTGTTACAGCAGCCCCACAGCTTTTGGCCCAAGTATCTGCAGCTGGCTGCAGCTATTACCAAGTTACTCAATTAATGTGAAAAGACAAAACCACAACACTGCTAAGTGGTTGATGGTACCTGCAGAAAGGAAGTTGTGCTCAGTAACAAACATTACCATTTAAAAGTTTACAGTAGACAGAGTATTTTCTTCTTTCACCTTCCTTTCATTCCCTGTAGCCTTCTGTTTTTTTCTTCTATCCTCACTCAATCTTGCACCTAATTTTTCTACTTTTAAAATCAAAAGCTTTCAGTCTTCACAAAACAATGAGGTTGGTAAATCACTGCATAAATGACAATGGTGCAAATAAAACATATTGTATATATACACATTTGTGTATGAATATGTTTAAAAATAGAGTACCTCAAGGCATATAAAAATCACTTCTGAGAAAAAAAGAAAATTCTCTTCATGGAAGCTGTTTAAAACTGTTATTTGCATCAATTCCTGAATTGCTACTGCTAAGTGGCATTAGAATGTAAAAATCACACTCTACAGTTTTCTCCTCTTGAGACTTACAGTTAAATGATAAGAAAAATACTTCCTAGTTAAATTGGACAGATAATGCAATACAGTTTTTATCAAACCAATAAATATGTTATAATATACAAGCCTCTGCCCCTAAGAGAATTCCTTCTTCAGGTGCTGGCAGTCTATAAATTAGCTCATTTGTAGCACAGAAAAGCTCCATAATTAGTACCTAGTTTATCATTAAAACCTTGCATTCACTGTATGATGTCACAGACTACTGAGTCTGGCTCTCATTTACACACTCTATTATTTTCTGGCATCCCAGTACATTTGATCCCATTATTTCCTATATAATTGACCAACTTCAACAGCTGCAATTCTTCTCTCATAAATACAGAACATATTGTAGATGAGAGGATCATAGTTATCACTCTTAAAAAAATTCTGCATAACACATAACATACAGTTTAAATTTGACAAAGCTTAAGATGCTTTGCCCTGCAGCCAGCAAAAGTTTGATTTAAAAAGCACTGTACAGTAATTAGATTTAAACCACAGAATTACTTAAAGTACCACACTCATTGACTGGTAGAGCTTTTATTGCAATAGATTAGACTCATTACTTAAAGCATCTGAAAAGCAGTTGAAGATCATTTACCTCTGGTAGTAGAAATTAATACACTTACTTTTGATTACAGCTGGAAATGAGACATACACAGATAGAAGTTCTGGGGATCCAGGCATGCCAGATACACTCCTGGGCCACTGAAGGGGAGGAAGTGTCCTAGCTGACTCAAATCTCACCTAGTGACCAACATGCTAGATTCCCGTAAATCCTTCTGGGAAAACCTGGAATGCATGCTCTTAGAATTTCTTCTCCCCAAACAACTTGAAATGGTAAGCCCCTGTAGTGCATACATGTAAGACAATGGACAATCCAGTAAAGTACTTAATTTCATATAGCCATGAGAAACCCTGAGATGTTTTCATCTATTTCTGCAAAATCTTCATATCCAATAACAAGAAGATCTGAGAAAATACCTGTATCTTATTTATAAAAATTTTTATTTATAAAAAACATCTCCAAGTCTGAAAGCCAAGAAGTCCTTTCTTACTGGCCCTTAAAACATATTGAGAATGGTCTTAATGACCATTAATGAATCTAATGATTCATTAATCAAAGGAGAACACAGTAGTAGAAAAGACAGGACTCAACAACCTGCAACTGTACTGTACCCACAGTGTTTACCTCTATAAAGCAAAAGGCAAAGGGAAAAAGCAAAGTTTTGGAAATCTAACATGTTGTACTGCTGTGCATATACATGGAAGACAACTTTTACATGAAGGTAGTATTTTTCCCCCCTCATTTCTATCCTTTATTCTATATCATGAAAATGAATAAAACGCCTTTTTTTTTTTTTTTTACACCCTCCTTGGATTTTAATGGACAATACCTGTTAACTGCATTATATAGCTTTTTATTGTGGATTTAAGGTTTTGCTAATACCATTTGCACAACTGGTATATTCACAATGGCTTGGAATTTCAGACAACTTCAAAGATTTTTCCTTGTATTACTAGGAACAAGAAAAAACTCAAACCCCAAAACACAAGAAAAAGCAACAAAGCAGCTTCCTGTTAGGAGGCAAAAGATTGTGCCTTTCAGTTGTTGCACTTTTAATGTGTGTCACTTGTAAACCCTGACAGCCAGGACAGAAAAATCTGCTAGCACTCAGGAGATTTTCCTCCAGAGGGAATGTATTTTATCAAGGATAACACGCTAGCCAAACATCTCCAGAAGCTTTCACAGGTAGGTGCCCACCAGTACTGATGACAGCTGAAAAGCTGTCTTGGGCATCTGCTGGTGTGGTTGAACTGTCTGAAGTATCTTTCCAATGAAGCCATATGATCCATGGGGAAATGGAAAAGAGAGAGCAGGGAAGATTTCATCTCAAAACCTGTACACTGCATTTAAGTTTTGATTTGGCATTCCTGTTTTACACCACTGAAGATACTTCAGGTTTTCAACCCACAAAAGAATGCAAATAATTTAGGTCACTATGGATCTTGCACACGAAAATCTGTACTGCTCAAATTCAGGAAAACAAAATCAAGGCAAACACCTCACCCCTGTATACAGGATGGCTGCAAGATGCGACAGCATAGCAGTACAACTGAGCTGCACAGCACATCATCTTTACCTTCCAGCCCAATATTTTACCACTTAAACTATTACATCATTTATCAGTGTACCAATTATGACATATTTGCATCAACCTGCTACAAATACAAAAGCAAACCTGCAGCAAAGCCTTACAGCAAAAGAACAATACTTTAATCATATGGAATTACAATTACAGTAAAGTCTAACTAATGAGGAAGAAACTGACCTTCATGGTAGAATGTTAGACAAAAAACAGGAAGTTTGTAGCACTCCATTAAAAATATTTGAATATTTGTGTTCAAGACAAAAATTCAAACAAAACAACCTTGAGAAAAATGTATTCTTTAAACACAGATCAGACAGCTACTGAGGCTCATCTTCTGAGTCCTGTAATCAGTGACTACAAAGTGAATTCCAAGGTAGTTATGAACATACATTAGCTAAGTTCACATACTGATAAAGCTGAGGATAACAGTATGGTCCTCTGTATAGGAAAGTTACTTTTCAACTTGTTCTATCACAGAGGAGAGTCAGGATCTTCTTAAATCAGGTACATTTCAGGCATTAAAGAGAAGAAAACTACAGTACTACAGAAGTGCTTCCGCAGCACAAATGAGGCAACTCAATTCCAAATGATGAGCTATTAACAAAATTCCATCATTCTTTATTTATTTGCAGAACAGCTCTTTCCTGTAATCTAGGTAAGAACCTTTCCATCTTCAAACAGAGCATCTGCATGATACCTCTCAAGACAGATTCTCCCAAGTCAGAATAATTAAGCATTAAATTAAGCTCTAAAAAACTGTCTTCACTGCATTCACTTGGTCTTTTGATTCTACTCTAATGGATTATCTATTTAATTTAGTCAGAATTTAATCCAGTGCTACAAGACACGATCAAAGAAAGATTATTTTAATCCAGCTATAAAAGCTTGAGCTCTTGAGCTAACACACTAGATAGACCTATTCTCAAGCTTCACCTGTGCTACTACACTAGCACTGCAGATCCTGAAGCACAAAATACCATACGAAGGGACTGATGAGTCCTGACTTAAGACTTCGTAAACTTAAACAGGACATTAAACCTGCATTTTCTAATCAATTTTACATCGGTCAAGAAATATACACACATAGTCAGGGCCTCAAGCCAACTGGTTTTTTAAGATTCAGTGTGAACCAATGGTGGAAGGCAGGTAAGCAGGTGGGAAAAGGTGGGGCCAGTCAAACAGATGAAAAAGAAAGCATTTTTTCCTCCTTCAGCAGATGAACAGTCCAACAATTCCCATGTATGTTTCTCATTTTCCCAAATTATTGTAGGCCAAATATTAAAATATTAAACTCTGCAAAAGAACCTAGTAGAGATTATTACATGACAGGAAACAGCATGAACTATACTCTGTCCTATACCACAATGGCAAACTCAAATCATAGTTGGCTTTTTCCTTCCCCTAATTATGATCAGTCAAACCACAAAACCTATGTTAAGATCTTATCAGTTAAGGTTCCCTCATGGGAAAAGTTCAGAAACAGCTGTACAAAGAACCACTGCTCAGCCTCAAGTTTCTGAAGTAGTCACAAATTTAGAAGAATGAAATCTGTCAATTTTGACACAATATTTGTGCCTCTTCCATCACTTGAGATACTTGTATTAGTGATTTCCTAATTAAAACTCTCAAGAAGCATTCAAAGGACAACAAAAGTAACAAAAAAACCCCCAGTATACTGTTTTTACTGATACTGGTATCACCTCTCAAGTACAGAGTCTGAATATAAACTGGTAATTTGGGCAAAACAACCCAGAGAATGTAGTTAAATTGTACGTCATGTGAACAGGTTTTCTATAGATTATACATTACCGCCTCTTACTTTCATAACAGGACATTTGTTAGTAACCTCCACGGATGCTGCTAATGAAGTATTGACTATAGCTTTTGACTCAAACTGTACACTGATGAGGCTAAACAACCAACACCATTCACAAAAAATATCTTCAATGCACTTCTCCTAAATTGGCATAAAATATAATTAAAAAATATATTTTTTTAAATCAATACAAAACCCCTCTGTGTTTTGCTATTGTTTTCACTAAGTGAGTTATTTGTTTCAGACTATGCTGCTCTTAGACAAGCCTGAAAGAGCACATCTAAGAAACAAAAAAACAAACATGGAGTATAAATACCCCACCCCTCTTCAGTAGTACTAACCACAGCAGGAATAAGTGCTAATGGCATAAACTGTATCAAATAGAGCTGTGATGGAATTTAATAGATCTGCTAAGAAAAAAATAAAAAAGTAGACTAATTATTTACTGGTTTGTGAATATAAATGAGTTAAAGCTGCAAATGAAATATAAACATTACTTTCTTGTAGCGCTACTTTAAAAACTCTTAGGAAAACTGATATTTTCACCTGTATATAAAAGTGCTTATATTAGCAGAGTATAGGAGAACAAATGCACCTTCACAGAGCTGTTAGCAAGCAAGAGCTGCTGTCTTAGTTTAAAAGACAGTTCTAAGTCATGTTGCTGTTTTGTTTGTATCAAAACACTTGTCATTGTACCTCTGCTAATACCAGCCCCAATTAAGCATTTAATTACTCCCTCACTGGCTTTATAGTCTAACAGCTCATTGTCAATCAAGAGTAATACATGGCAATATGCAATATTCCCTGTGGTACCTCCACCCAGTAAAACTCCTTCCAAGAAAACTGTTTAAATTTAATATTACAAACACAAGGGTTTTTTCTCCAGCTATAGGATTTTGCATTATTTTACTGAAAAGCTGTCCAAAAGCAAGTACCCTTTATTACAAGATCAGAGGTGAAGGGGACTGCTGGATCACATAACTGAGTAACTTTCCAAGTCGTTTCAAGTATGCACCAGGCTTATCTGTGCCATTTTGGGCTACCTTGTAACAGCAGCAACAAACAGCAGTGCTGTAACCCAGGCTGTCATTTTCAACATTGATACTGGAAGCTGTACTTTTGAAGTCATCATGCAACCTGCCTTATCTTCATCCTTATCTCCAATGAGGCCACAGTCCCTCACAAGTGAAAGATACCACTGCAGGAGCTATTATATTTTGGTCTGCTTTGCCTGAAGGAAGAATTTATATCAGTTTACCTTAATCATGCAATATATTCTAGGGAAGGTTGCTAAGAGATTAAAGACTTAATTTTCATATATAATATTATGTAATATTTTTAACACTGAGGCAATCTTACAGATGCTAAGCAGACCATTCTTTAAAGCTATTTATGACAGTATCTCAGATTTTTATATCATAAACTTTCAAGACACAAAGCAGGTCACAAAAGCAATCTGATACTAAACAGAAGTAGAGAGGAATTATTGGAAATGTACTGGAGTTAGAGGTCAGCATTTCAGTAAACTAAGAGGCAAGGGGAAAAAAATCCATAAAAAATTCCACTAGGTACAAGAGAAGGGCAATTTCTTCAGTCTGAGAAGATATTTCACTGAGTGTTTTAACACTGTCTTCAGAAACCGAAACCAATTTGCTTATTAGGGCAAAAATATATTGCAGGTAATGAAACAAATATGAAGTCGCTTCCTTTTTACATAATTGCAAAGATGTATCATTTGACTGTGGAATCATTTGACTTTTTCTACAGCAGAAATGACTCCAGCTCCTGGGCTTGAGAATACTATATCCCGTTGTGTTATAGCTTTATGTAACAAAATTCATTCAACATAGATTTATTTCTAAATTCTATACCCCAAACACTGTTTCTTAATCAGCTTTTCCATTATAATCCTGGCATTAAAACAGAATTTCTAGGTTTTGAACAATATATCAACACAAACAGCCCAACACTTCTTGGAACTGCATAGAAGATGGTCAGCTATTTACTGGTAGAAGTCTAATCAGTGCATGGTGTGGGTTGAAATGAAGTATAAGAACCTTTTAAGACATTATATACTTCATAAAAAATGAACCTCCCAAAACTTTCAGGAATGAAGTTAAACTTACACTTAAATAGGACAGGGAAGATGAACCTAAACTGGGCCTGAAAAACATTTTTCTATAACATGCATTAGATATCAACCCTTAAACACAGGGTCTATATGAAGAAGTGTCTATTACATTCCCCTATACAGCAAGGTATACAAATATATCTCTTTATATATAGCTGATAGAACAATACCTCATTTGATTCATATTTTACCCACTGTATTTCTGAAGCAATTGAAATATTCTCAGAACAAATCACTTTCAGATCCTCACAAACCAGAATTTTCTTGGACACAGCTATACTGATCTGAAGACCATAATTGTTGTCTGAAAAAGTCTGTAAACACAAACAATCCAGAAATGTTTTCTGCAATCCAAGAACTTTAAGCTTTGTCTGGGGAATGCTCAGATTCCTTCCCCAATACCTTTCTAAAATCATTCTAGAAATGAAATACTTCAAATCTTGAAAACAGCCTTAATAAAATTCTGCATACTAATTTGTTTTCTAAAGGATGGAGAAACAAGTTTACATGGACACTTTAATGTGACAGTGAACTATGACTTTTAAATATACTCCCATAGATTAGGTGCATACTCATAACTGTAATCCAAAATAAATGTATTTATGAACTTGATAATCATCAGATTGCTTAAATTATATTTGAGGCAAGTCTAATCAGGCAGAAACAAGAATTACTCCCCTTGGGACCACTTGAACAACTTGAAGAAAGGCAGAGTTTTCAAAATTTGAAAAGATCAGTAAGCATGTGGTGACAACAAAGTTGAAAAACTCAGTGTAGTTAAATGCTGAAGACAGACATCACCCTGGTAAGACACCAGTGTTTTAAAGGTAGTATTAAATAAGAAATTCTTACAGTAGTCCAATGCTCAGTACCTGGAACAGGACTGGACACCCTTTAGCATAACCTTTGTATTCACTGAATCCAGAATTCAACAGCAGAGCAGCTGTTCAGTGCCTGGACTGCAGAATTCAATGAACGACAAAAGGTTACCTTAATTCAGGGAGATAACCAGCACTCATTTACCCTCTACCAAGAGTTTTCCAACCATCTGCAAGGCGGCAGAGCTGACTGCCTATAAAACAACTGGTAGCATGCTGACATGTCCTCACATCACTCATGTCAATGAAAATTTATCTCTTAGCAACAGCTAAAAGAAGCTGAACTTCCACAAATATTTTAGATGCATCACGAGCCAACAATTTCTTCATAAGTGATTTTGATTGCTGCTGATTTCCAAACAGATGTCTAATCTAATTGGTAAAATTTATTAAATACATAACTTAAATAAGAAGAAGTCAAGTTGTCATGCCCTAAGAAAGCAGTAACAATGGGAGCCATTCTGGCTGTGCACATAAAAGACAAAAGCTAACCTTATTTAAAGCTGCTGCTCTCACAATATCAGTAACAGTAAAGTAAAAATGCATGTGTTGTGGGGAAAGGAAGGAATTTACTATTACGGTTGCTGTCAGAAACTGAAAACTAAGAAGTCAACTAAAACTAAGAAATATTTTTGACAGGAAAAACAAAATAAGAGATTCAATGCTAATACCACTTAGCTAGTAAAACTATTTTACGATTCCCTTCCCTGCTACATGGGAGCAAATAAAAAATTTTAAGGCATTAATCTTGACAAGTAAATTCCATATAAAACCTCTGATAAAATTAGAAATAGACTTGTTTTAGCAAAACTCATTTGCATTAGCAAAATATCAAGCATATTAAAATTTTACCACCAGACGGAGATCAGGAAATGGAAGAAGCTTGTTGTCAGCTGTATTACAAACTCTTCTCTAGAAAACAAGCCATGCAGAGGTCTCTTCAAATTACATCCAAAGACAATATTGAGAAAGAAACAATATAAATCATTCAGATTCTGATTCATGTTAGCAGATAATGTGCAGTTTTGCTTTCTTCCATTGCTAGTATTTTCCAGGAGACATAAGCTAAAATCTGTCAATCCTAAGCTGAATAGAAACCACATTTATTTATTTCAATTCACAGGCAGAAGTGAGGTATCACCTTGAATTCAGAGCAGTATAGGAAGTTGGGAACACAGAGGACAATTCCTCCAGTGGTTTATTAATCCAAATAAAAGAATCCTACCACTCCATCTTATGTTCAGATCAGAAAAGACTCCTGCAACTCTCCACTGAAATACTAAAAACATGCCTGCAAGAAGAGCAACTAGTCACTGTATTTTAAACGCAGTGCACAAATTCATAAAGCAAAAACAACTGCCTGTCATCACATAAACTGCAAATGGCAAAACCCAGAACTTACTGAACAAAAGTACCAATAATCTCCTTCCTTAAGTGCATGGCAGACACGCATGTCAAGTGACCAAACAAGTGAAATTCTTTGAACGAGCCACAGAGCAAGTCCCTGGCTTCTAAGACAGCACGAGCTCCAGCACTTCTGCATGCAGCTAAAAGGCACCTGTACAAGCACAGGAACAGACCATCCTACAGACACTTAGCACATGCTGCTACCTTGAGAACCCACCCTACATGTGGTTTGAGTAATTTCTTGACTGATTTATCTATAAATTTCAGACCTTCAGAAAACATCTGTAACATCCAAAAGCCTGCTTTCCTAGATCAGCAGAATACATGCCAAACACATCAAAATAAATACACTGGGTTTACTACACAACTTTTCAATATTAAAGCAGATTCATATTTGCAAAACAGCATTAATAAGTTTTTTGTGACTATCCTGGGGGTTTGAATGTAAAAACATTCAGTTTTTACAACTGGATAAAGAGGAAAGGGAAGAGAGCTAGACAGTTCAAGGCAGAGCAAAAATATTCAGATCAGAAGATACCATGTTTATGTATAACCCCATTGTTTATTACATTAACCTCCATGTTTATATTTATAAGCTGACTGATAACCAAATACTTGCAGGAGTCAATGCACTGTCCTCTTCCTCTACCATTAACAGATTCTTGTCAAACTGACTACTACAGCAGGCATACTAGCATTCAGAGGTCAAAAGAGAAAAATCAAAGTAGGAAATGAAAGCTGAGTATCTTCAAATTTGGAACAGAAGGGAAGTATACAGCAACCTTCATAAGCATAGAACTTGTTAACTAACTACTATTAAGTTCAGTGATCATAACAGAACTTACTCTGGTCAAAATAAGTTCTTTTCAGGCCCAAACACTTTTTCATCACCCATTTAACTGAATTTTTGTAGTACGTCTTTGCTAACTACTGCTCATTAACCACCAATGCAAAGCATTTTAAAGAATTCCATGCTAGTTGCAAGTTAGGTATTACTCACATTTTTACCTGTCAGGTTGCTCAGGTCCTTGCCTAGCCCAGCTCTGAGGATGGAGATGCCATAGCCACTTTGAGTCCCTGTTCCATGTCTCTCCATCCTCACTTTAAAGGATTTTCTCCTTTATCTATCTGCAATTTCTCTTGATGTAGCTTGTGCCAGTTACTTCTCATTATTTTGCCATCTGAAAAATAGCAGTCTCCATCTTCCTTATAATCACCCAATGAGTAGTGCTGAAAGAGGTGCTTTAACACAACAGTCCCACACATCTATGGCAATTTTATCTTGGCTGTACTCCTTTCAACTGTTACGTGCAAGTACTTCCTGCTGCCTAGGGAAGTGTTGGAATCACCGTCCCTGGAAGCGTTCACAAAATGATGTGAACATTGAAAATGATGTTCACACAGATGTGGCCCTTGGGAACATGGTTTAATGGTGAACATGGCAGTGCTAGGTTAACAGTTGGACTCACTGATATCGAGGTTTTTTCCTCCCTAAATAATTTTATGATTTTACTTATTCATTAGTTAAGTGTCTGTACTCTATGTCTGAAGCACGGGTGCCACTGACATTTGTCTTTTACTGAGCCAAATGCAAACACTGCTAGTTAGTGTTGCCATGGATACATGGACATTACATAAAAATTACTTCTTTAAACTACAGTCACTCATCTGCACCATTTTGGAAAAAACAGATGTGAAATTGCAGCCAACTTCAAAATACCACCACTGATGACATTAACTCCTGGAGAGCATGGGGAAAACGTGAAGCAAACTCACCATAGCTTAAGCTAGCTCTGCTTCTATTCCTAGATGAAGAAACATCGGCCATGCCTACCAGACACCTCTGCTGAGGTCATACACAGCTTTTTTCCTGTGCCAGAGTCCTGCTTGTAATTAAAACCAGAAGTCTCAAGCCTGCACCACCTAGGACTGCGTTAATTGGTAACTTCTGGACTGTACCACCACAACCACAAGGGGAGAGAAATGGGACTCTGCCCCTCTAGATCCCAAAAACGTGACAAAGCACAAATTTGTGCACACATGTAGCTAGTACTGCAGTGACAAGGCACAAGAGTAGACAATTTACAAGTCTGTAGCTTCCCTCACTGCAAGGGACTTCTCCTTATGCAACATCTTATCTACAGTGCAACCTGAAGTCACAATAATCCACACAAATCTAGAACTAAGTGCTGGAGCTGCCTGCACAGGCATCCCTCTAACAGGTCACACCCTCTCATTTCAAGAAGGCTGGCTGTGCCTGCAAATTCAAAACTTCAAGCTCTTCACAAAGAACCTGGAGAGGAAAAAAAAAAAAAAACCCACAGAAAAAACTGTGTGACACCAGTGATAATTTTCCTCAATGAGAGATATAAGCAGTTTAGGAAAAACAACAATAAATCGGAGTAATATTGCAACTGAAGGAAATCACACTGCTTTACAAGTTGCTTTCTTCCTTACCAGGTAACCACAAAGAACACCAGTGGATCTGTCAGCTAAGTGATGCCCGATTTGACGTGCCATCGTGCTCAAAATTCTACAGCCACCATTTGAGCCCTAAAACTGCTGTTGCAGTAAACAGCAGCACTCCATCCACTTTGTTTCATAAATTCCTAGCATCCTGGCTTGAAACAGGCCCTCAAATCGTAGGTCTGTCCTGATATCCAGGCAAACAGCCCTGAATACAGACAGCCAAGTTGCTAGCAGGACCATAAATGGATTCAAAGTTCTAAAAAAACCACTTTTATACCATGTGATCTTTTCTTAATGCTAGCTTGAAATTCTTTCAAAAGTGAGTGTCTTTTGCCATTTCCAACTACCAAACTGGAAAATTGTGGTTAATGAGCAGTTAATCTATATGTGAGATCTTGCTTGACAAAACAATATCATGTCATATATAGCAGACAACTTCAATACAAATAATCAGGATTTTTCATCACATGTTTTACAAAAAAGTTCCTGCAACAATAAGAATCAATATGGAATTTCTATCATGTTTCAACTGACACAGAAAAAATACCCAAGAGTCAAGACCATCACTATTATTGAACATAGAAGAGCAGACACTTTAAACAGGTAAGGAAACAGCACTGAGAATATATGCTAGGTAGTTCTCCTTATATCTAAGGCAGCCTTATGGTATTTCTATGTTTTAGAAGGCATCTTGACAAAAGGAGATATCCATGCATTGACTAGTTGAAGAAAAATCAGTCTGGGATGAAAAATGCAAGCAGTAAAACCTCTAACCATAGTTTAGGAATCAAATGTCACTCCCAGTTAAGCCGGAGGAGTTCACAGAAAACAGCATAGATGGAAGAAACACCAATAGAACTGCTGGAACTGCACAGGATTTCTTTAACTCACTGCTGTCAGTCTCAATACAGGACTCACCACAGAACACTACACCAATTAATTTTGAAGGGAAACAACCAAAAGAATCAAATTTTAGCAAGCCTTAGGATTAAACAACCTGCACTATAAGGACTGGAACCACTCCTTGCAGTAAACAAGAACCATCATCTGCACATCATGCAGAACTATGTTCAGAATATCCAGCTTAGGGGGGAAAAGGGGATGAGTACAGTCTTCCCTCATGGTTCTATAGGCTACTGCAAATATGACCCTGTTTGCAAAAACTAATTCACAGCAAAAATTGAAAACTAACCTCTACACTGCCTTAGGAAGGAATAGACCAATCTAACTGAGGAAACAGTATTTAACTTACTTACCATCATACAATTCAAGAAAACTCTTAAAAGAATGCTTCTTGGATTGGTCCAAATGTGCTGAATTGTAAAACACACACACAGAAAAAGCCTCCAAAGCCAGATATATCCATCTATACAATGGTATGAGTTTCTTCTTCACAATATGGGATGAACAGACTTTTCCACCTCAATTTCTGCTACATTCCAGTATCTCAGGTGTTAATAGGACCCATTTCTAAGCGTTCCCCTGGCTTATGCACCGGATTGGTACTTTTAGCATTTCAGAAGCTACAGAGATAGAAAAAACCAAAACAAAACCAAAACCTACCACACACACACAAACCAAAACCCCCCAAAATAAAACAAACAACAAAACCAAAAAAAAAAAAAAAAAAAACAAAAAAAAAAAAAAAAAAAAAAAAAAATCAAGACCTCAGACCAAAGCACCCCAAAACACTGCTAACAGCAGTACCTAACAATTATCCCAGAACTTCCAGGACTAGATATACACCCAGTTAAGGTGCAGGCCACCCTTCCAAGAAATTAAGGTAACTTGTGAATTGAAATAATGAGAAGCACAAACATGAGACTTAATGTTTGCCAAGTAATGCCAACATTCCTCAGTATTTTGTCACCATGAAGATGTTATGAGGAAAGAGACAAAGGTTGCCTCTGAAGACAACAGTATTTTATGGACTGACAAAGTTCACACCTAGATTTCTCCTTCATTTCCCTGTGTACAGTCTCTTCATTTGTAGCACTGCAAACACTCTAGAAACTTCCTCACCAATGTATTTTGGTGCACAGACTAACCCTCATAAGCACAGACACAACATAAAGCCAGCTCCCAAAGTACAGCATTACTAATATCCCCTCGTGTATAAATCTGCAAGATATGTTGTGCATTCCCTTCTGCCTCCCTTTCCTGTTTCTGCACAGTGGAAAGTCTAGAGGACTGAGGCAACAAGAAATCTCAACCAACGCTGTCTTGCTGCCTACCCACAGGAAGGCAGGAAGCTGAGAAACTGAGCAAGGAGGAGCCTGGATGCCAAAAAAGCAACTCGCTATAGATTGGCCCTTTGCCTGAAAGACAGAAGGAGGAACACCCAGTGTCTGCACTGGCACAAGCTACATACCAGAAAACTGAAATTCAACCCATGCCAAGTCACACTTTGAAAAGCTAAATGTACGTAGGCCAGTGAAAACAAAATTAGATAGGAGTGCAGGGTAAGAAAAATTAATAAAACAAGTTTGGTTTTGCATGAAAGTCAGCTTAGAAAGACAAAATGAAAGTGAAAGAGGAATTAATAAAATTTTTCATGCCAACAATCAGATGAAAATCACAGTTGCTGAGCTGTTCAAAAGAGCATGGAGGAGAACCAACATCAAGCCATCTCCATTTGAACTGCATCTTTGAAGTTTAAGTATTAATTACTGTGAACATAGCAAAGATGTAACTATATTGAGATAC
Source organism: Rhipidura dahli (assembly GCA_013399225.1). Taxonomy (NCBI): domain Eukaryota; kingdom Metazoa; phylum Chordata; class Aves; order Passeriformes; family Rhipiduridae; genus Rhipidura; species Rhipidura dahli. The sequence continues at coordinate 1,894,636 of VXAC01001016.1, forward strand.
CCTTGGCATTTCTACAGCCCTCTGAACTTGTTACAATGGCCACTCCCTCATCACCTTTAAAAGCCGGATTTATCCTTTTAAATTCTGTCTAAAAATAAGCAAATAAAGAGCTGCCTACAGCCTACAAATATCTGTTTCTTTGAGTTTATAGTCACAGCATTTGTGCTCAGGAAATGGCTAACTCCCAAGACTTCTTAGCTTCCATGCAGCTCCCAAACTGCAGAACCTTTCTAGTGCCTGTCCCAGAGACAAGGAAAACACTCAGAAAACATCAGCAATATTGCCATTCTAAAACTGACACCATTAAAGATAAATTAAACACTCTTCTTAAAACTAACCAGAAGTTTTAAATACCATTTTGCTGCATTTGCAGAAGTGCATTTTAATGCTTCAAAGACTTACTGAAAAGCTAAGTATCACTCAATTTTCCTCTCTCCTCACACCCTTCCCTACTCTGCAACCAGTTTTTACACTGCATTTTCTGGTTAACATATTCATACAGCCCTTTTCAGAAAAAGCTTAGTGAGAAAAGGTGTGAAGCAAAAGGGAGGGTATCTATGCAAGATACTCTTGAGCATAAGGAAGTGCACATAAGAGCAGTTAAATTGTTTAAATATGCACTGCAACATAGTGAAGTGCATGAGATCAAACTGCTCCACAACAAAATTAATTATTTTTCTGCTTTCTTGTGTTTGTGTATTTTTGGGCTTTTTTGTTTCTTTATTTGAGAAAGATATTTCTCTGGATTTTTTTCAGGACATAAAAAAGACACTGCAAATCTCCATCCTGAAGGATACCATAGTTTTCAGTTTTCCTTCACTCTTAGGGCAGCTCCACCTCTAGCTGGATGCTGTGTTTCACATACCCAGTTAACACTAAAACGGGCACCTTCGGAAATGCATTGATACAAGTTACCCGTCCAGACACATCAGTGAGCATTTACTTCAGTGTAACCATCAGTTCACTTCAGACAACTGAAAGGCCTTTATATAACATACACTACTCATGACGCTTATGATATACCACCTAGACACCATACAGCTGCCAAAAGCTACCGACCTTCCAACAAAATCTGTCTTTCCATGAACCTTGTACTTGCATGTCTTCATTCAGACATGAAAAAGCAACCCTCCACACACACATGAGGGAATGGAAAGAGATGGAGTAAGGGAAGACTTAAACAGTTGCACTGCATGCTTTCTCTTGCTGTAACTCAAGAGTTGATACAACTTTGCCCAAATCCAGAAGAGTCAGAATAACACTTGAGACAACATTTTTATGCAAATCCTTTTCTTCCAGGCCTATGGATAACAGAAGGAAACATGTCAGCTACATTGCTGTAACTAATTGCAGCTATTCCTAAATCTAATGAAATAAGAGAACTACATCTAGTTGGATTAGATCAGCCAGTTAATGGAGACAAGAAGAGCAGCTCCATATCATCACCACTAAGACAAATGTTTAGCACTTCCAGCTCCCTGTTCCAAGTATTTCACAGAATGCAAACCACTCAACACTCCTGACACACAGTCAAGGCTCCACGTCTGCAGAACTAAATTCAGTGACACTGCATTTCACAAGTATTTATCTTCTCAGTGCACTACATACTCAGATGCTTTGGGTGGGTGACTGAAGCAAGCAAACAAAACCAGAAATCCCAAAACCAAACAACCAATAAAACCCCAAACAAACCAACAACAAACCACACACAACACAACCACCTTGACACACACAGGCCATACTGCATCTCTTCTGATCACCTTTCACTCCCTCAGGATGAAAGGTTCAGAGTCTGCATTTGAGAATGAGTGTGAAAGTTCAGGATGACAAAGAGAGCTCTGATGCACTTCAAATGAACCAAATCTTATGTCTCATCCTGATGAGATGTTGATTATGCATTAGTGAAAGAAAAATAATCAAAATTACTCAAATTTCCACAGTCATCAAAACAGACTTCTGTGCATCCCTCCATTTGTTCTTCTCATGCAGATAAGTCAACAAAAGACATACCAGAACTTCACCTCTAGTATTTGAAAACAAAAAAAACCAAACCAAACAAACAAAATTAGCCAGCCCAACAAAAATCATCTCTTAGTTGTGCTAGCTGTAGAAGGAGCCAAAGAAACTTTCAAAGACATTAACCTCATCAAACATCAGCCAATCTTAAAAGATGCCAGCTGGATAAATTTATTGTATTAATTTCAATAAATAATCTTGACATGCCCCATACTGTCACTTAAATGCTTCCAATAAAAATAGCCTAACAATTGTTTTGTAATGTCATTCTGCATATACACAAATTAACATCACTTTCAAATGAAGATGCAGTCACATCCCAATAACAGGGACAACTTATGTACACTTACCTTCAAAACTGTCCCTGAAGTATTTAAAGCCACACATAGTGAAGAACAGTAAAAACCCCATATTTTAAACAAATCTCTGTATTTGCTCAGTAATCTGGGTCACAGCTAGCACAACTAAGTGGGCACTACACTAACACAGGACTACTGATTCACCAACCTCACATCACTATTTTTGTCAGGAAAAATTGTACACCAGTTTTTAAACACACAAGTCACGCTGCTAATTTTGAGGCACCCAAATGAAAGCTTATTTCTTGCCAAAGCACTTGCTAGAGAACAGATTTGCTTGGCTAACTTCTAAAAGACAGATTTATCCTTAAACCAGTATTTTAGCATGGCAGTAATGGCTTTTTCAGCACCATGACCCAAGTAACATTCCTTGCAATGGGTGCCAGTCCCAGTAGGTAGCCTAACAAGGGACATTTTTGTTTCTACAGAATTCACATTACTTGGGTTGCTCAGTGCTCCAGCCCTCAATTTTTTTCTGTCATTACAGTATCAGAATTACAGTAGAAACTCAAAGTACTTAAACAGACAGCTCTATCACTACAAGTAATTAAATGTTTATAGTGTATGGCTACAGCAGTAATTGCACAGTATGCAGCACTTCTGAATTTCCATTCTGATTATAGAACATGAAGCTCCATGCATCCCTCAAATACCCGAGAGGTCAAATTTGACAGAAACAGATATCCATATATAAATGCAATCATATTTAACATACATTTAGAGAAGCTCACAAAAATAAAGCTACAACTACTCACCTCTGACAGTTCTTCAAACAACTGTTCCTGAAGACCTCATTAAACACTAACTCCTAAATTCTAACACAAGCATTTTCTACTCTGCACCCTCCATCATTTCACAATCAAAGGAAAAAGATGAACAACAACCATCATGAAGCTTCTAGGCACCAGTGCAAAGCTCTCTGGACTATTCCATGTCTAAAACAACTGCCATCAAACATGGCCAGCCAGAAGAGGAAAACAAAACCAGAAAACAAACAAAACACCCTAAACCATCAACTTACAAATATTTCTAAGTAAACCAATTCAACTGCAACAGGTAACTTTCTTTCCCCGAAATACACTGAAAATTCCAAACACACTTCACCGTACTAAATGGGAAATGATCAAAGAACACCCACAGACATGTCTTTGACACTATTCTTTCATAGACAAAAAACTAATTCATAGCCCTTTCTCCCTCAAGGCTGAAACCCTGTGAACAATTAACTTCAAAACAAGACTCAAGTAATAGCAAAAATAAACCCATGTACGGAGTGCAATAAAAGTGAAACAGGGGGAGGATCCTGCAGTCTAGCTCAATTTGTCACTCTAACACCTTCACTTCTGTTCCTAGAATATTTACATTAATTCCAATTTCTATTAATTGTCATTTTAAAGCTATCTACATACAAAGATAATTTAAAAAATAAAAATTCTAATGGTCTTAAACATCACCAAGTCCCACCAGTGGTATTTCAGGTGGTGGTCAAACCACAAGAAAATCAGTATATTCAGGCAAAAAATGAACATAAAAGGCCACAATCAAATCACACTGCAGACTTCAGCTACCCCAGTCTGTCAGGCAAGACAGAACAATCTCACACCTACAAGAGACAGCTGTACTCTTCCCTGCTGCTCTGTTCATCTACTGAAAATCCACAAAGCAAACTATCCAATGCTTCAGAACAGCAGGATACAGGGAGCCAAGTAAAATTCATTTACCAGCACTGGTCCTGCATGCATCTTGGATATGCATCCCCACTCACACATATTTAAATGGGTAAATAAAGCACAAGAAGAATCATTGCTTTTGTATTAGGTTAATAAACAGAGGATAACAAGAATAATTTTTCCTTACTACATTAGCTCTCATTTTTCAGACTTACCTGGTCTTTTTCATGGGGTAGGAGGCTGACAGGTGGAAGGGAAGCTGGGAAGGTGCTGGAATATTTTGGAGCGCCTTTGCTTTCCAAATTGCCATAATTCACTCTATACTGAGGACCATCCTTCAGTAACCTCCCATTGTTCACAGCACGTTTGGCCCCTAGCCGCAACCTCTGCTGAAAGGCAGGATTGTTGAAAATACTTGCTAGGTCATTTTGACTTCTCAAATATTTCTCTATGTTTTTGAGGGAGGAGCCATTAGGTTCTTGAAGCGCTTCAATTGCTCTTCTCAAGAGTTTATTCCAATCCACATTTCGAAGCTCATTACAAGCTCCTCTAGACCCCTTAACAGATTTAGGAATAGTGCCAGGTTTAACACATGAAAACCGTCCAGGATTATCTGGGTCCTTGTAGGATGCAAGACCTTTGTTAGTAACTTTAAGAATAGAACCATCTTGAACACTAAGTTCCAACTGTTCTGAAACAGTCTTCTTATCTAATCCATGGGAAGCACAAACAGCATGACATATTCTCTCTTCAGAAGGCCTTTGCTTTTGCTTTTTAACTTTTTGTATAGCTTCCAGAATCCACTCCGTATAAAGAGGGTTGGCAAGTTTTACCATGGTTGACCAGTAATTGTTTCCAGCCAAGAGTTACCCATAGAGGTTCCTCCTTATCCTTTTAGCAGATCTTTCAGAGGTTGTTCACACCTCAAACACAAACGAAAGGATTCCACACACTGCTTGGACACATGTCAAAAATATCCACCCTGAGGAGTCAGAAAAGGCAGAGAAATATCTGCTGACGGAACCTTTCCAATTACATTACTGTTACCAAAATGTAGAAGGGCTTCATCTGTGATGACACCGGCAGGTCCTTCAATGCAAGCTTGTTGCAACCTTTGAAGAGAAAAAACAAGAGGCAGGGAAAGAATACAGTTAATGCTGAAGTACTAAAAAGAAAAAACATTCCGACATGCATTCATATTACAGATGCTACAGCAGAGAAAAATCTTTGTGATATTATATGAAACATTTGCCAGTGCCCACCCCACACCAAGCAAGTCATCATAAAATCCTTCTGCTTCTCATAACAGTCAGTGGATTTAGTTTTCCTAAATTCCATCACCCCAACACTTAACCTACTACTGACCTGTTGGACAATTTCCATTCAGTCAGGGATCTGAAAACACTCTCTAAAACAAACTGCCTACAAATCATTTCTGCATGGATTATACATGCACTAGAAAACCCAAACAAACAGAAAACCAAACCCCAGCCAATGAAAGACAAATTATTAACCACTGCCAATTCTTACAATATCCTTCCTCTAAGAGTTCTGCCATGTTAATTACACAACTCAGAAAAAAACAAAACAAAAAATATCAGAAACAAGTTACAAGTATTACAGCCTTCATTAATATTTAGGTACCCTACAAAACCAAAAGGCATCAGAAAAGCACTTCTCATTTTAAGGCATGCAGCACAGGGGCCTTTTTGATACAAATCCTTAGGAACAGAAATGAAAACAAAGTTACAGGAGGCATTTTCACATAAATAGGTTGTCAGCACACAGATGCATAAAGAGGTCTCATTGAAAAATGTTTTACTGACTCACAGTTTAACAAAAATTTTGTTTACTTATTATGGAATACATCACTCCAATAGAAAACTCACTGTCTCCAAAAACTCATTTAAGAACATCTTGATGAGGAGTTTATTCATTCTGGGGAAATATATGAAAAAAATAAAACCATTTAAAAGTCTCACAAATTAAACATAGACAAGAGTTGCATAATGAATAAATATTTCTGAAGTAGTAGTTTTTTCTGCCATGAAGTGTGAGTGAGAACTTCTGAAGGCCTTAACAGAATTTTATCATTACTTCAAATCAAAGGAAAACAAAAAGCAGAAGAGAAAAAATTTCTTTCTCAATATATGGGTTATCTTGTAAAGTAGAAGATTCACCAGTTTCACAGCAAAAATTTAAAATCAGTTAATATGCAACTACATTTATAAAGCTATGGCAAACAGCCTACAAATAACAAAATAATCTATGATTACACAAGTCACGGACCTCATCTTTGTTCATTTATTCCAGCCATCCTGCATTTAAATAATGTTTAAAAACTGGATTAAATTGTAACTAGGAAAAAATCACGAACTGATACAGTAACCTAAATTATTTCCAATCTGTTAAAAATATTCCTCTGCAACTATGAAGACAAAAAGTACAACACCACATAATTTCAGTCCTATACCTTTTTCTTCTTCTACCCCTCAAAAATGTCTTTAAATATAAATTCCAGCTCAGGTGTCACACATTATTATACCTATACAACAGGATTAGTAATCAAAGTGCAGCTGGTTACTGGTGAGTATAAAATTTTTCTATACCCAAATAGCCTATATTAATCAATTCATTTTATGAATCTGTCCTTCTTGAATTTGATCAAAGCTTAAACATTTTCAGATTTATAAATATGAAAATTCAAGTGACTGCCAGACTGAAAAAGACACATTCCTGATGCAAATGCAGGGCCTGAATGCTGTACTGGCTCACATACTGAACCCTATTGATCTACACGGATTAAATGCTGTTTCTTGTTTCCAGACTGTACTCATGGAAGTTGTATTTGATAACAGTTCTGTGTATTTCAAGTATCTGTAATCAAACAATAACTTGTTCTGTAAACAGACATTTTCATTTACTCCAGCTAGCAAAAGCCATTCTTTCCCTAACAGAATTGTTTATATTCACTGTTTTCAGATAATTTCAAAATAACTCTGTAGCTACAAAATGCAGACAAATACAGGGAAAAAAGAGTTTCCACGGTGTTAAAAATCCTATAAATTCTCTCACAAATCTGACACTGAAAATACAATATCACAACAAAGCAGAACTCTATATATAGTGAAGACTCACTCAAATTTAGACTATTTCATACACTCTTACTATACATTTGGAAGTTCTCTGTAGCTACATATTAAGACCCAGATTCCTAGAAAGCTACTTTTAAACATATTTAGTTAGGCTGTTCTACTGTAAGTCTTCATTAAGATAGTCACAACTTAATTAAATGCTGAACACTGCATTTGCTGAGTCAGACATATTTGCCTCAGTTCTACATCTACTGCAATACTGTTGTATTAAATTTCATACAAGCAACCACATCACTTCCATTAAATTCCATAACACACAGTACAGGGTCTGTTCCAAGCTCCTGGACACTGATGAACATTTCAGTATAAATGCTATAACACGTGGGTTACAGGAATTTTTATTGGCCAGTGACTGTAGCAAAAGGTTAGAATAAACCTATATCTTCATATAAAGTCGACTGCTTGGTACAGGAATTTCACAGTCATATACATTCAGAACTATATTTTTACTTATTTACTTAAAACTCCCTACGTGTAATACAACCTCCTGCATGCTAGCACCTACTAAATCAACACCAGTAGAGTGCATCAGCAGGAACAGCATTTCCAATGCACAGGAAAGGATATTTCAGGAGGAAAAATCAAGACATCTTAAATACACACCTTCCAACAGCATCTAAGTTCATTCTGCCTTAGGGAGCCATGCAGAGTGCATCCAACACAAGTTTTTAATGGTTGGGCCACAACTTAGAGCCTCTCTTACTCTGGTACTTGGAGTGCACATGAACCTGAAGTGCAGCACCCTGACCTCATGACTGGTATGCCGAGGTCTATTACACATTAAATGCAGAAAAACTTATTACTAACAAACATCTTTCCCAGAAAAAAAAAAAAAAAAAAGAGGTGTGAGTGATCCTGGAGCTATAAATTAAAGAGATCTTTTAGAAATCAGGACAGATTGATCCAAGATTGGCAATACAGAATTACACACATTTACATACGAAGTGACTAGATAATGACAAAACAAATTGTTTTAGAAACAACTTTTCAACATTCAACATAAAAGGACACTCAAAAATACAAAGTTACATTTGGGTTACTAAGTTTAGAATGCAATTCTACCAAAAGTATATAAAGATAGTCATACATCATGTAATATAAAAAGCATGATGATTACCCAAACAGGTTTTGAGGAAATACCATTTTAAAGAAGTGATTATAAATTAGTATCAGGCACTCATGTATATTTATTAATCTTCCTCCACTTATAATTACTAACTTTTAATCAAGCCCTCACCAGCACTCATTCAATCACAAATTAGATTTTCCATGCTGTTAAATGCACAGAACAACTTGCATGTTTTAGAGCAACGACCACAAAGTTCTTTCTATGTAATTTGTCATAATTCAGCTTCTACGTTCTATGGTATCTTACTTTGAACATAAAAGCATTTGAGAAAGTTTAAATGCACTATACTACTGACCAAGTCTGTTAACCAGTCTACCACTAAAGAGCTGCAGAACAGAAGCATTAGAGGGTGAAGTACAACACATTACCTCTGAAACATGAAAACCATCTCTAGTCAAGGCTTGTCCCTTTACCTAGGTCATAAATTACCAGATAAATACAAAGGAGTTGCAAAATTTCAGCTTGGGATTTAGAAGGCACGCAAATGTGCCCTTTATAGGCACACACCTATTGCACAGCTGATTATAATTAAAGAAGGCAGTGACTGAACACTTCAATCTCAGGTGCCATCAGTAATCCTATAATCCTCTAATAAGGTGGTTTTTAGACTGAACTAGTACCTGGAATTGCTTCCAGGTGATCCAGATTGTGAAAACAAGTTGTGTAGTCAAAAAAACAGCAACAAAAAAAGCTAAGCTTTTCTCCAGAAACTAAACTAAAAGTTACTACACAAATATCACAACATACCATCTAAAGGGTAAAGTTTTTTTAAGTAATGAAAAGTTTGCTTTGGCTTTCACAGATGTTAATGCAGTTAAACTCTTAAAAACTGCGCTTAACACAGCTATAAAAAAAACAAAAACAGAAAGAAAGGGGGAAGAGGAGGACACAGCTGGGAGACATGACAGCAACTTGTGCAACCTGCCGGTGACCTGTGAAGCACAATCTCATTCTGCTCCCTCCTACCTGCTCTGCACACACTCGGGAGAAGCAGCAGCAGACCAGCTCTCTGCTGCAGCATCAGGGTCAGGTAAGGATTGCAGCAGAGGAGGAGGAAGAAAAGAAGACTGCCATTGCATTCCATTTTAGCCATTTTTCTTTGCTCCAAGCCATTACTTAGAATTTTGCAGCTAATCAACTCTGCATTCCACCCCCACCTCAATTAATGATGCAAAGCAGACAAGATAGTTGTTTTGCTATTGCAAAATATAGGGACCTACAAAGAGACAGGGAGAAAGCGGATCCTGGTAAGGACTTCCAGCATGCATATCTTAAAATTACTCAGGCCATGAAGCCAGCTACTGTATTATTCTTTACACAACATACAGTTTCCAATAACAACATGAAGGGGCAATGACACATCAACATGCTTTAAAAAGACTGATGTGTAGACTCTACAGTAACTTCAAAACGTCACCAAAGACTTGGGGGCATAAAGAGAAGAGTGGCACATGTGAACTGAACTGATGGAAGTGCTTGTGCTCTGAGATAACCCACAAGCTTCTTTGAGATCTCATGCTTAAAATCATTTCACAACATGACAGCAGCAAGCGCCACCAGAGGAAACAGCATCAGCACAACATGACACCAGCAAAATCACCCAATTTCACCTTTCCCACCTTCTCCCACGGAAGTTCTGATCACTTTAAAATACAGTACTTGAGAACAGCAGGGAATATGGGAAGGTAATATTCACTGCCTAGAGTTCTACTGAAAAAAAGGTTTCTCTGAAAATATTTCTTCTTGGGACAGTGGTTTTCAACAGCAGGGGTGGGTATCCATCTGCTCTTGCCTGAGAGGGTTATTTTTAATGCTCAGTGACAGAGTGCGAGAGGTGAGGTCCGGGCAAGGAACACACAATGTGAGCATCACTTTCAAAACGTGGCACTGCCAGGCTGAACTATTCCCCTTCCCAACTTGCTTAAGGTTTTTGCGGTACAGCCCAGCCACGGAGATGTGCAACGCCTAGAGCCTCGGGCCAAGGCATTGTTGCATTTGACAGGGGCCGAGCCGGGGCTGGCTCCGCGCCCCGCATGCCCTGCTCCGGGATTTGCCATTCCCGAGGCAGGAACCCCCAGCCCGCCGGCTCTGCGCCCCGGGGCACGGCGACCCGCGGGCACGGCAGCCCAGGGGAACGGGGCCGTGCG
>VXAC01001016.1:1905663-1910663 GCA_013399225.1 Rhipidura dahli
GGGCGAGATGGAACAGCATGCTCCCAGCATACCCCTCCCAAGGTGCCTGGCACTGGCAGCCGCTTATCGCGCACACACACACCCCGCACCGCCGAGGGAGGGGAGGAGGGGGTGGGAACGGGGACGACGACAATGACTCCCAGCTCTGCAGCCACATGCAGGTCCCTGCAAGTTTCGCCATGCGAAGCACAGGGACTTCTCTGTCACCCCGTCTGCGAAAGAACAATTGCCGCCTCAGAAAGAGAGGGTGGGAACATGCAACACAAAAACCTCAGCCATCCCCTGCTTCCCTCCGCCACTCCATTCCCCCTCTCCCCACCCCATCCAACCCGGCCATCACCTCCTGCTGCTGCTCCCCCTCCCCTGCAAAACGCAGAGCATTGCAATGCATTTACCCAGCGCAAGTGTCTGCAAACACGTGCATCAGCCTCCAATGCTAAAGGAAAAAAAGTACCCAGCCTAGTGACAAGCCCCCTGCGCTGGGAGAGGGGAGGGAAAGGGGGTTATTATGGCAAATTGCAGCCTGTCACCCAATGCAAAACAAACCCCATCGCATGCTCCCTATTATCGCCCGCATAAACTCCTGGGAATCTAACCTCCGATGCAGGTTCCCCCCTTTGCTTGCAATGACCTCCTTTCTCTGCCCGTGTGTGTTTCTGCAGCAGCGGTTCCTGCGGAATGTGCTGCCCCTGAAACGCGATCGCGGCTCCTCTCTCTCTCTCGCTCGCTCGCTCTCTCCGCTCTGTCTCTCGCTCGCCCGCTCGCTCTCTCTCCTGGCTGCAACCAGAGCCAGGAACACAACAACAACACAGCCTCCCCCCACCCCCTTCCCCAAACACATACACACTGAAGAGACCCAGCCAGGAGAGCCAGACGAGCCGGGGAGGGGGTGGAGGGAATCCCCAGCCAGCGGATTGATTGCACCAGTTACCTTCCCTAAGCCCCTCCGCGAGAGGGGAAAAAAAGAAGATGAATACAGAGAGAATACCTTGTCTCCCCTCCTCCTCCTCCGCGGGGCTCCTCTTCTCACTCCAAAATACTAAAAGGTGGACGGGCAGATCAGACACACGCGTTCAGCTCTCAGCGGGGGAGGGGAGCCACGCGAGCAATTATCATTAATTTAGAAATTAAAACAGAAACCCACCCCAGACCTCCAGCCTCCCCGGTGCGGGCGGACGCAGATTGCGAGGACTGGTGCTAAGACACAGGACCTGATAACAGCTAATTGAAAGGTTAATCTACATAGGCTGTGACAGAAGAGGTCCCTCCCCACTTTTTTATCTGCTGTTGGCAAGTGGGAAATTGAGCTCCCCCCACCTTTTCTCCCTCAAAAAAAAAAAAAAAAGAAAAAGAAAAGAAAAAAAAAGAAAAAGAAAATAAAAATAAGAAAAAAGGGGAAAAGGAAAATTAAAAGGAGGAGGAAAAAATGGGAGAGAGAAAAGGGGAAAGGCGATAAAGTTTGGGGGGCGGCGCGTCCCCTGGGCGGGAAGGAGGCTGCGGAGAAGTGGCCACCGGCGCCTCCCGGGGGCTCTCAGCCGCCCTCGGGGGGTCGCGCTGGGCTTTCCGTCCTACACGGGGCGATTTGAACTGTCTCGATGGAAGCACCCCCACAGGCAGCCCTTGGGGCTTGAACACTCCCCCGGGCCGGGGGAAGAGGGCTGTGCTTGAGCCGCCCATAATTAGTCTGAGGGATGGAAGCAGCGTGAACAAATCACAGATGTTGTCCTCCCATTGAGTTTGTACATGTAACAAGATGTTACGAGGGATATATTTTAAAGAACAAGGTGATAACACGTGCGGACTTGAAGCTCGGTTTTCTCCATGCTGTCTTGAGCCGTGCTGCCAAAGGCGTCTCACCATGTCAAAATTTTCAGTAATCACAGAATATGCTGAGTTGGAAGGGACCCATCAGAACCATCGAGTCCTACTCCTGGGTTTTAATACTACTCGTGCTGGTTTTCTCACCTATGGCCAGCAAACACCACTTTTCACTCAAACATCACTTTTCACCCAAGCATGGCATGACAAAATACCGTGGGATACACCCCACAGGGTACCACGCAAAGGAGGGAAAGGCAGTCTACCTACCTGAGCATCGACTCAGGCAGGCACAGCTAGACCTTCCCCATCTTCCCAAATTCAAAACATGACTGTCCCAGAGGTCTCCTCAACATCCTTTTTTCCACATCTTATGGATGACATGTTGTGTTAGGTGCCTGTCTGCAAAGTTTTCTAAACATATCTGGTCCTGAAGAAGAAAATACAAAAGTGAAATTCTAAAAAAAATCTCCTTTTAGAGTGGATGGAAAATTATCTTCTACAATAAATTATGAAGGTCTTCCCTAGATGATGTACTGCATGTAGACTAGTAAGGAAACAAAGTTTCCATAATAAAAAAATAAGCGTTAAGGTTTAGTGCAACTTCTTTCAGAGTCAGTTGCGGGAGATACTGTATAAGGAAGCTCTTTGGTGATGTTTCAGAGCACTGTAAAATTGTATGACCTACTTACAGAAAGCTACCGGGTGAAAATAATATTCCAGCATGTATCTATCACACCGTAACCATCGACTGAGGTTTTAGTCTTTTAACTGCCAGATGCAGCCTTTTAAACATAAAGAGGGAAATCGAAATGTGTAGTGACCTAATGCTTGTTGGAGAATCCGTCAAGGTTCATGTATTATGCAGGACCTGGCTGTGATTTAAAATAGTTTTTAAATTATTGGAAATGTTATAAATCATTTCAGCACAATTTGTAGCAGAGCGTCACATTTGCAACACTATTCTGAATGTTGTGTCAACATTTCCATCAGAAACTTTTTTTTTTCTTTCCGGGAAATTTACAACTTGGTTAGTGGTAAAAACATAAAAATAATTTATTGAAACTGAAACTTGGCATGGCCACATCCCAGTTCAGGAGACAAAACACTGGAGAAAACTTGATAATCTGTTTGGCCACTTTGAAATTATGAGTGTGTTATGAAGACATAAGTAATAGCACAGAGAAAAATCATAAAAGTATTTAGTTTAAATAGTTTCATTCTTTCTTCTCAATTTAATTCTATTCCTAAAAATATATTTTATAGGATGATATGCCATTGGGTGTTGTTTTCCAGTTTTTAACATATTCAAGAATCTTTTGTTTGCAGAGAGACTCCTATGGATCTTGACATTTACAGATGTACCCGATATTATGTAAATTGTGAAGTTAAGCACATGAACCTCTTCATACATGAATCACTGTCCAGCAAACTCAGATCCACTGTCACTTTAAATTAGCCTATTTTCCAAAATATTAACTTCAAAAGAGCTACATCATGGCAATTTAGTGCAGTTCAGTTTGAGATGGTGCATGTTACGTAGAGAAACCTAAGTACCTGGAATGCTTTGGATCTAGCTGTGAACGTCTAATACGTTGTGTGCATTTTGGTTTGTCATCTAGATAAGAAATATTTTTGGTTTATTGCACGAAAACGCCCTCGAGCTTATATTAAAAATATCTATGGAAAAGTAATAAGCCCATCAAGGAAGTTAGTGTAAGCAATAAAATTTACACTTTAGTATGTCTTTTATGGGCAGACTTTGGGGGATTTCTCTCCCATAACTCCTACAAATTGATGAAGTACAACTAATTCCCCCAAGCAGTAACAGGTGTCTAAACACTTATACATTGAATACACACATTCCACCTGCTAGAAACATGTCCTAATATTAAAAAAGAGTATCTAAAATCAAAATTACTTTCTCACATCTTCTGTAGAAAGAACTACTTTGGCCCATTTCACTTTGTTCTATTAGTCTCTTAGCTTTTATTATATTTTAAAAAATCTTATTGGAAGGATTTTCACCCCCCACACTCCTCCCATGGAAAAATATATATGACTGCACATCTATATTGTAGTGTATGTAGTGAGCATATGCTTCTCTCTGAAAGTCCTTAGAATTATGCTAAAAATGCAATAACACTGCTATTTTCGGACCACAAGTGAGAGAAAGCAAGAAGTTAAGGGCTGTGCATGGTCTGAGTTAAATTCAGTTCTCAAAAATCAAAATCTGGAAATTGCTGTATGTATGGCAGTGGTGTAAGACATGATGGAGACTGCTGCTAAAATGAAGACCAGACATGTGCAGATCAAATTCATCAGTGTACAAAGAAGAACACCAAATCAGAGTTTGAACACTTGTTTGAAATCAGTAAGAAAATTCTTGTGCATGAAATTACTGCCATATTAAGGATTTCCCTGTGAGGGCTTTAATACTGATGCAGTTCCATTAGAACTAGTGAGGCTGTTACATATTTAGAAACAATTATGTAGTTGTCCATGTTGGTATGGTGACAGATCCCTATTTATCTTTGGAGCTGCTGGAGGGTAAGATCTTGGCCCCCATCAAAGTCTGGCAAAACATCCTCTGACTGCAACCAAGCCAAGATGTTCCTTCTATTATTACCTCACATAACCACATATATGACTACAGTCACCTGGAAATTGCATCCCCTGGCATATGTTGTTGAAAGAAGTGACCCTGGGGAGAAAAGTCATCCTAAGAGTGGAGCAAGTTTCCTCTCAGCCTCTGCAGTCATCCCAGGCATGTCCCTACCTATGAGCTGAATGCCTAAATTCTTTACCTACACCACCTCCTCTGCTTAGCTCACCTGCCAGCAGCTCCCCTGCAACGCTAACCTTCAATCTCATATTCCTTCTGGACTAAAACAGCCTTTTTTCCCCCCCCATTTTTGATATTTTTTTCCCCTAGCCTTGTATATTTTAATTTAATCTGGAAGATTAATCCATGAAACTAAGTCTACTCCTCTGAATACAAGCAAAATGCTTCTTGGTTTGTGTATAAGGATATGCATTGCTGCACACAACAGAGCATCACTGCCCAACTTAAGCACTACAGATTATATTAATATATACACTCATATATTTACACACAAAGTGAGTGACCTGTGGGCATGTTTTCTGATCATTCACTGTCTCATCTATTACATTTAATAAAA